>JASGXE010007858.1:0-19062 GCA_030068105.1 Sinentomon sp. SZTP_YWyxl
GAGATTCGGTATTGAAACCCGCATGCAATGACCGGCTCTTTTAAAAGTTTCGAGTTATAAGAGGCGGAATTTTAATTGAATTGTGCCATGAAATGATGTTTAAGAGAAAAGATAGTCTTATTTCCTCTCTCGGGAGGCGAAGTAGCTTAAAGCCAAGGACTAACAACATTTCTGTTAAATTTGAAGTATTTTGCTAATTGTTGGAAAGGAATCTCGCGGCAAACGTTGAACTTTTTCTGGCGCTTCGGCTTGATAAACTAGGAAAAGATCCCAGACAATCGATGCGTACTCCAAATGCGAGAGAACAGTTGCCTTTTGGCCAAAAGTTTAGTTTCTGAATCTGTCTGGAAGAGATTTCTACGGAGATTGTTTTATTCCGCCATGCTTTTCTAAAAGGAATGCAGTGTTTGCAGAAAATCTTACCTTTTTAAGTAAGCTATCTCCATTTAGAGTAAAACGTCCGTTTACTCCCAAAAGATTGGAGATTATCCGGTCTACCTCATCTGGTCTCATGGACTACTGTATTTGAAATTGTATTTTTAAAGCGTGATGGAACATTATGAAAACAAACCTCACGAATTGATCTTCCTCACCGACAGTCATGCACTTGTAGGTAACTTTTTGCAACACAGCTATACAAGTCTTCATTTCTTCTTTCACGAAAATTATTGTGTAGCATGCTCAGAAAGGCTAACATTTTGTCTTCTCAAATAACTTCTATCATTTTCATTAGGATGAACTTCGGACAACAACTCGCAGAACAGGCTGGCAGGTTGACAGTCTCAACTCCCGCAAGCTACCAAGCCTTGCAGTGCCATCTTATATGGACTTGATTGCTCTTTTCACAAGTGAAACTATGCGTATCAAGCTCTGAACAGAAAAGAGATTACCCCTGAATAACCAAAGCTTACGGATTTTTCGTTCTTTGGAATGAGACTTAGATGGGCGGATGCATATTTCGGTTGTTGCAGAAACTGGAAGAAAAACATTACCCCAAATGCTGTATTATCTCCCATTTCAACGAAATCATGAGCGCTAAAAATAGACAAAATGTCCGGAGCGTGAAACAAAATGAACACCCTTTGATGGATTCAGGTACCTAAAATGTCTTCAACCCAGAAGCAGCAGAGATGTGCTGCTCCTGGGCTTAAGAAATTGCGCCTGAATCGATCAAACGATGTCTTTTGTTTCACTCTCCGGGCATTTTGTTTGGCATTGGATGGACATATCGATTTATACATTATGTCAACAGGCCTCCATGTCTACAGGATGACAGCCTGACACTGCACAAACTGAAACGTGTGCCAACCGAAGGCCCAAATTTGCGACCTTTCATAGATGTTATGGGAATTATGAAATGTCGACAGCCGTCATCAATGTGATGCCATATTCGGCTTTTAAAGTTTGCTGATATGCGGGGAATAGGATTCCAAACACAAGAAATTATTCTGACCACGTTTTCTCATCTTATGCGCACCGGATATTTCAAATATTCCCTCTTTTCTGCTTCTCTGCAGGGTGGTCCGCAAAAATAGTTTTCGAGAACTTGCAAAATTCTTGTTTTTTTTTGTGGAAATTTCGAAAAAATTCAATGAGTTTCTCCGGAATGTTTCAGGTAGACAGATTCATTTTCTCCAAAAAAGAACCACGATGACATTATCTGAAACGGGATTGGGCGGATAAAACAAAATGTTTGAGGCATCGAGATCGCGTCGAACATCTTTCAAACAAAATGTTATACTTTGACCACCCTAACTACGTCGTGTGCAGCAAAAGTTGGAACAGTGATGGTAGATCTTTACATTTCTTTGTATGGATTATTCGCTATCTTCTTCGGCATCCCTCCGCGAGGAGGCTATGCATTTTGTTTCTTTAAAAATCCGGGTTTTGCCTATATACGAATACTGTGAGCATATGTCATGTTACGTCTGGTTTCACAAGATCATACTTTGAGTAGGCCTAAGTGTAAAGTTTTCATGAAAAAGGGTTAAGAGGCTATATCAGTTGGCGCCTGCGGAGTGACAAGCAGCTTGCACAATAAGGGAATTTTGCAGTGTCAAGTGCGGTGCAAGCGCTACTAAACTCAACGCAGCAGAAAGCAGGTCAATGCTTTTTCGAAGTGGATATTAAAAATCGAGAAATATCAGAACGAATCGGAGAGATATACGTTTTGAGTGAGACATCTTTTCCAGCGAAGGACGAATTCCGGTGTACCAATGACAGTACAAAACATTTCATCGAGCATATTTTCGCCTGATTGTGGCCTGCAATGAGTCAATACAAAAAGGGTTTTTCTTGAAAATCGTGAAGCTATAGATTCTCGCAGATTGATACGGATTGGGTGAAATGGACTGAGGCAAAAGTGGACTGAGGCACGACTAATGCAGAGTTTTGGAGGATGTTTTGGCACTGAGGCAGGTAGGTTCCTGTCCTAACCTATCCTGGCCCAATCTTACCCGGAGAAATGGAAAAATTCCACCTTTAGTCCAATTATGTCTCAGTCCGTTCTATCCCTGTCACCGGACCTCGTAAGATATGTACACTACACAAATCTCAGTTGCCAGATTCTCTTTCCTCCTTGTCCGGAAAGCATCGATAGGTTAGTTTTTTGCTTCTTGAAACCCAAATCACCTAATCTTCCTCTACCTCTGATCTTTCCTTGCCGAGACTACATGAAAGGCTGCTGAAAACACGTCACATTTATTCACAAAGTCGAGAAAATTATACGAATATGATTGGCTCCACACTTGTGAAAAAGAGTTCGGATGGAATTGTACAAATTCTTTCATCACGATATTGTTCCAAGTGATCTTGCTCTTACCTAACGGTTGCCGGTGAAGCCATTGAATAGTGGTCAAAACTACGTGTCTGAAAACCCCGAGCAGGCAATTAATTTCCCTCTCATGGGCTGCATCGAAAATCATATTCATTTGAAAGTGTGTCGAAAGACTCCATAAAAAGTGCCTCGCTGAAATCACTTCCGCAAGCCAGGATACAGGACATGAATGCAGCAAAAGGCAATGCTCCTCTGGGAGCAATTAAAGGACGATTGCGGTCCATTCAGTTCCAAGAGTTGACACACGTGACCGACCTTCCAATAATTGAGCTCCCCCGGTTTGGGAGGTTTAGAGTGGATGGTGGCGGTTGTATGGAAAGGAACATTAAAGCAATGGACGTCGATGGAATGAAGTGTTTTGGGAATACGAAATGGTGAGATGGTCTTCTGATTTGTCGTACCGAGCAAAGGAACCAGCGTAACACATGTTTCTGTCACTCCTGTTTCAATCTTTAATTGGGATTCGTTTAATGATATAAATGGATTTCAGACAAATAGAAAGAAGTGGTCGGTTAAGTGATGAGATGGTTTTCGGATTTGTCGTGCCGAGCAAAGGACAGCGTGACATGTTTTCCGTCACTCCGTTTTCTCAATCTTTAAATTTTTCATGGATTTCTAACCGATTTATGACATCACTAGCAGCTCCCTTGCTCCTCTGAGGAAGGTTCACGGCAGTGAGCGACATAGTCCAACCTAAAACCAATGCTCTGGTCGTGGTATTAGAGACGATCAATTTTAACTTTCAAAATTTCAATTGCTGCTCTGCATGGGTGTGAAGGTGAAGTTTTGCCATATGACCACAGGCCAGCGGCGTCTGCGGCGCTAAAAGAATCAGGCACGCATCGTCGTCCCTTTTATTGCAACTGTATGCCCCTTCCCTCCCAAAAATACTCCACGCCACTGGAATCATATCGAACTATCCTCGTTTGAAGATGCCACGAAAGAGTAGAAATTCATAACTCCAAGTTGAACTTTGGCCATCCAAGAAAGCTAAGAAAAAAGTCCCAAACTGCGACCAACGGTTTTAAGATTCTATTTTATTGCGTTAGAAAGTCCCCTCCGAAGTTGATGTCGAAATCAACCAGAACTTAAACAATCATTGCAAAATGACTTTGTGCGCCTCCCATTTCACTCGTTCCACGCATGGAGAAATGGATCCACACTTTGTCACTGATTTTTCGGGCAGCATTCCCAGCACAAACATCACTCGCATGAGATCGGTCAATATCATTGGTCAAATTAAAAAATCTGTTTTGAAACCTATGCGTTCCCCGGATCCACGCCGGTTATTTTGTTAATATTTTTTTATTTTTTATTTTTGATAATAATTCAGGACAGCATTTTCAACAGAAACATTTTGGGCACAAGGGACTCCGAGGAAATTCGGAGCCCATCCGCCGAGGAATGGTGAGAAGAGACGGGAAAAAACCTTTCGCCAGCCCAAAAACAAAAACCCAGACCGTTCGTGAAGCCTTATATACACACTTATCAAAAGTTTTTCGAACATAGGAGTTCATTATTAACTAAGGCGCCATTTAGAATCAATGGCAGCATGCGCCGCAAAACATCATGACGCTCGTGTGAGGCGTGAAGTTGCACCAAAGCCTGTTGAAATTAGATGGCCCCTGCGTTAACCAGTACTTTAAAATATCGCCTATCTTCGAGGACTTTTGATAAGCTTCGTACACGAGTAGAAGTCGAGAAAACGCAAACATTTGCATGCATGCCGATGTGAGAGTGCCTGCGAAGTCGCAAGGGAGATCGGTGGCACGCAGTGCATGGTGCCAGATTTTTTTACTGAATGCGAATACGATGCTTTAAGAAAAAAATGAAAAATTGCCAAAGCGTGACCAGAATACAAATCGCTCCACGATGGAACGTAGCAGATGCTATGTGTATCAGGTAAGGCAGACATAGGTTTTCCACGAATTCTTCTGTGACTCTGGGCAAATAATCCTTTGGTAACCCATGAAAAGAATATGCTGCGTCATGAGAAAAACGAATTTTACCAAAGACTAGGTAGACTAAAGACTAAGTAGACCAACAAATCAATGCTTGTCATGCAAGACATTTAAGGTATACTGCCCCTGAATTTTTTTCTTTACGTTTTGTCGAAATAGAAATGAAAATTTCATTTCTTGAGAAATTTAAATTTGATTTCAAATCTCGCTTCAGGAACAGTTTTCAACAACGTTGTCAGTTGTCAACAATTTGATTTTGACTTTCTTCTTCATTTATTCTTTCTCTGAAACTTTGATTAAGTATCTACTAAGTTTAACATTGAATCGAATTTTTGTAAAAAATTGTACAGCAGAGTCACTGCCAACCGCACAATCAGTCAACTCAGGAAAGATGGAGATATTCATGATACGTTGCAGGGTCACAAACATTTTTACAACAATATTCGCACGCAGAAAGTGCCCCTTACCTGTGTACTTTAGACCTAAATGGCTCGAGTGCCAGTATTTAGAATCAGGAGATCTCCATCACAGCTCGCTTTACGAATATCACAAGCTCGAAACACGCCTCACTGCGAGCCCAATGCACGAAATAATAATGGAACACTGATTTCCATTTTGCTGCATAGGCCCACGAAAATTTGGTGATCCATGAACTACTCGAATTATATCAAAGCTGATATACGAGTATCAGCTGATATATCAGAGGCCGATATCAAGTCAAAGTCGTCTGCATTAATTTTTCAGTTAATTATTTGTACGCGTGCTTAAAAATTCTGCGGGTAGCTTTTCAAAGATTTGACCACTCATTTGAGCTTCTACGTTTGGAAGTCAGAATTTATTTTTGAAATGCATCAGCACTTTATATTGATTTAATTTATTTTATACAAACTTTACTGCAAAATGGCATAAAAGAACAATTGCAGATTATAAACTAATTCGTTCGTCTATCAAAAGTTAGAAGTCTTATATAAGATGTCGCGAGGCAAACAGATGGAATTACGACGGACGACCCTTGCTCTCTTCAGCCTTCATTTATCTCGGAGACACCAACTCCAGAACAATGCCAATGTGACGATACGGATAACTTATTTTTTTCATCGATGTACCTTAATTACAAAAATTCAATCTGCAACCGCGCACGTACTGCCGTTTACACATATACAAGTTTAAGTTACTCACTAAATTACAAGTTCCCAGGAACAGAGTGACAAAGATACTAAGTTACTAAGTAACGAGTGACTTAGTTTCTTTTTGTTTCTACGTTAAGTTTTAGTCATTATACTCGTAGTTCAGGTTAAATTAGATAAATTATAGTTATCATTAAGTTATATTCGTAAGTAGTTTAAGTTAGGTTTTGGGCATACCACGATTACTTCGCTTTTGACAGACGCTTAAATATGTGGATGCAAGCGTCCGACAGAAGAAATCCATCTGCTGAAGATTGTAAATGAAGGTAAACCGCAAATAGCACTTTTTACGGTTTTTGACCCAATCACTGCAACTTGCCAATGTACAATGGTTTTATCTTTATGTTCTCAGCAAAAGTTTTTCCCTGTAAACGGGGTCGCAGTTACCCCACCAGAGAGCATCAGTTTACGTTTTGCAATCTATCTAGATCTTGACGCTCTGTTTTCGTTGCTGCCCTTTTCCTCATGGCCAAACTGACATTTAGGTGGCACAGGTCTAGGGAAGCCAATATTTGGCGATTTTGCGGTTGAAAAGAGAAAAGATTCGTTGCCGGTAGAATCGTTGCTTGCACCGACCAGCATAAGCAGACCAGACAACATTCCAACGGACGATTTCATGCTCTATAAAGCACAACATGTTGTTTTCGTTTGTTGCGCATTTTCTCGACCTTTTGCCCAATGTGGCGCTTTTGAACAATTCCAGAAATCAGCAAAATTAGCCAATATGTTCATGCAAAGGTAGTCCGAAAAGCCACTATGGATATACAAGTTATTAGTATCCTATAGCTATAGGTAAGACACAGGTAGGGCAAGATAAAAGGTAAGATGAGATGTTCAAGCCTCAAGGTGAGATACAAGTATCTTCAACAAACTGAAAAAGAGCGGGTTGTTGAACCAGAACACTTATTTTCATTGTGGTTCATCGGACATCCTTTGTGTGTGAATGTGTGGCTATTTTTGCTTATTTTTGGAATTGTTTTAACCCGCCATATTTGTGTTGGTAAAATGCCGAGAACCCCACAACAGAAATTAATTTTCCCCTTTCAGCATTTTGGCGGATGTTTAGTCTGAGCTACATGCGCGATGAACTTGCTTTTGCTTGTGAATTGGGCTCGGTCTCAATCTCCTAAGTTCTTTTCAATGCCAAAACGTTGGAAGCGAAGTAACGGTTTTGTGTTTGGCAATGACAACGGTAAAATCCTTTTTTTTTCTTTTTTTGCAAGAAGAATACAAGAATTGCTTAAATTGTTGTTGCTTGAATTCAACTGTTCTGAAAACAATTCGCAAAGATATCCTTTCCATTCTCAGGAATCGTCCGGACTCGAAATATAGAACTTCCTGCAATTTCCAACATAAAAAGTTTTATCGGACGTGGCGCCACTGGAATGCGGCAATAATTTAATCTTCTCGGTCCTTTCCGATCCCCAACCACCTCCTTTGTCGCGTTGTTTGAGAACCCGCGGGTCCTCTCTGGAAGCAAGGCAAAGCAAAGCTTCAAGGCAAAGAGCTTTTAGGGGAGATATCAATCTCCCCAAACGAACAAAAACTCACTTCAACAGCACTTTCAATTGGAAAAGTCGAAAAGTCTGCTTGGATTCGGCTGAATCCAGAGAGGACAGGGGACGTTGCCGAGCGAGATAAGGAAGCTTTCGTATAGAGAGAAGACATATAATGTTAATGTGTGTGTTTATCTTCGACCCACATATATGGGGAAAAAGCCGAAGTCACTACAATGGCGAACTTCTGCGGGAAATGAAGAACATGACCCCTTGTAGAGAGGCGTTCAGAACAGTAATGTGTTGGTTTAGAAACGAAGTCGGACTCGAACAAGGTTTGCAATTTGGTTCAGGTTGGAATTAAGGAATGACACAAAGCATGTTGTTTCAAATTTTATTCGTGAACGGATTTTTCCCCTTGGTTTGATTCTTTTCGACAACAACACAGTAAGTTTAGTTCTCAGTACGAAGGGCATGTTGAAGGTGTCGTCGAAAACGTCTGCAAAGGCGTTTTTTATTTGAATTTTTAAAAGTATTGAATTTTTAAAAAAGTACCCCTGCCGTTCTCAAAATTTGGAAGCACTGCACTGCAAATATGGATGTGTGCCTTGACATGTTAAACGGCACACAATGAATTGCAACGTTTCTGGCACACTTCAAGTACGCGGAGGCATGGTTAATGTGAGCGTCCCATCTGTGCCAACGAAATCGATACGTGCTTCGGCTCACATCGCAAGGTGGCACAGAGAAACCGCGCACTTGATGTGCGAAACCGCACACATGATGTGCGCTTGGGAATTTGCAGTGTGGTTGCGGTAAATTGGTCAGTTGCAAGTTTAGTGCACTTTGTGGGTAGAGTTTCCGATCCCCTGTCTATCCTCCACGGACCGTGGAAAGATATTCAATTGCAATGAGGCTTTCTGTAATGGTAAAATGTAAACCAATTGGCGTTCAAAACCACCGTGTAATCTGCAAGATGTATGCCTTAATGGAGCTTGGCTACGCTTCATACAAAACCAAAGCAAATTGAATGATGAAACAAAAGTAAAACGCACGAAAACATCCTCATTCCAAAACTACCCTAAAAATCCTGAATACAACAACAAGTACCAAAGTGGAATTGAGCTGCAGAACTATGAAAGGTGAACATTGCATGGCCTATTCGATGGAGCTCTAAACGATGCACTAAGACGTGCTCTCAGCAGATTTATGGAAATTGGGGTTTTGAACATAATTTGCCGGCAAGGAATACCAGTCAGAAATCGTTTGTTGGAGAGAAGAGTATTTCTGCACATTAGTCCAAGGACATGCGAAAGTTCTCATTTTGAATTGTTGATCATGCTAAGAAATACTATACGAGTAAACTACAAAACTATACGATATTCATTTCGAGAAACCATAGAGTATACAGGGTGTCCCGTAAATAAACCACCAACATTTCAGATTCAGATGCCCACGACCATACAAATAGAATTTAGTCAGTGGAAAAAAGTGATGCGACCCACCACTACTGCGTTATGCCCCCCCCCCAAAACCCCCCAAAATGGACCCTTTTGGGGTATTCATGGGGGATCATAAATTTCATCGTAGAGCAGTCAAATTTTCAGGACAGGTACTATGGAACAAGAAAAACAAAACATATTCAGTGACAAAATACGCTCAGAGCCCCCATTTCCATGCCTTGGGACCCCAAAAATCCAAAAAAGCCCGATTTGGGATTGCTTTGGGGCAACTGAGATATGACGATTGGGGTCGTCGCATAACAGCCATATTTTGATGGCGGATTTGCAAAGGTTCATTGAACAAAAACTGTTCAGTGAAATAAAGTCCTCCGACCCACCATTTCCACGCAGCAGCCACTGAAAAACCGCTAAAAAGCTTCTCTTTTTAGAGTGGTTCCCATTGTCACCTGGTAATGTTGTGTGTTGCCATGGTAACAATTTGAATGCCCCGAAAGAGAGAAGCTTTTTGGCGGTTTTTGAGTGGCTCCTGCGTGGAAATGGTGGGTCGGAGGACTTTTTTTCACTGAACAGTTTTTGTTCAATGAACCTTTGGAAATCCGCCATCAAAGTATGGCTGTTATGCGACGACCCATAATCGCCATATCTCAGTTGCCCCAAAGCAATTCCAAATCGGGCTTTTTTGGATTTTTGGGGGCCCAGGCGTGGAAATGGGGGCTCGGAGCGTATTTTATCACTGAACATGTTTTGTTTTTTTTTTGTTCCATAGTACCTGTCCTGAAAATTTGACTGCTCTACGGTGAAATGTAACCTCCCCCATGAATACCCAAAAGGGTCCATTTTGGGGGGTTTTGGGGGGTCATAACTCAGAAGTGGGGGGTCGGATCACTTTTTTCCATTGATTAATTTCGATTTGTATGGTCGTGGGGAATTATTTTGAAACTTCGGTGGTTGATTTACGTGACACCCTGTATATGCTGCAAAAACTCTCAAAAACTGAGAAAAAAATGAATTGTATTAATAAAGAACTTGAAGTGCAACATTAGCTTCATCCTGACGATTTTCAATGGAGTTTCAGTTGAAAAGGATTTTTGTCACGCTTTTGATGGGGATCGCTTTCCCTTAATTTCCGACAGTCTTGTCGTCAATTTGGCTACAAACTTTATTTTGCCTTTTCCCTGCCTTTCTTTTTGCCTTTCTTTCCACCCGACTGTTAATTACAATTAGATTAGAATAATCCTATATTTTTGTTCAAATTAAGCGCACCCTTTCTCTTCCGAAGAAGGAGGTTTTCCTCCCCTATCGAACAATGAAGTGGCCCAAATGAAGCTTGTCCATATGCCATATCGAGTAAAAAGTTTGCCTTTGCTACTCACCAACATCGGCTTACAACTTCGCTTGCTCTGGCAAAGAGCACAGTCTACACCGTATGTATACCTACGGCGTCTAGCAAAAGTCCTTGAACGTCGGAGAAATTTTAAATGAGTGGGTAATGCAGGTGCCATCTAAACGAGTGTTGATGTTTTGCGGCGCATGCTACCATTGATTATAAATGGCGCCTGAATTAATAATGAACTTTTATGTTCGAAGACTTTGGTAAAGAAAGTGGATATTCGTGCTATTTTTGCAAATATGTTTACATTTGCTCCGATATTGCAGCATATGAATTTCAACTGCTAAATAAGCTTTGATTTCAATTCTGATCGATTTATTAGCGAATATTTACCTGCTTTCGGTCGCTTTTTAATGTTTCAGTTACATTACGAAAGGTAATTTTGCCCTAATATAAGTATCACCTCAAAGCCACAAATTATATTTACAAGCACTGCCAGTACACACTTTCTGGAAACTGCAATTGCTTTCGAAGCAAAATCCTATACTTTACAGGCAGAGAATCCCAACAAATTGTCAAAATTGGCCGTTTTTGAAAGAATAAACGCTGTCGCTTATTCTCTTATATGTAGCGCAAGACTCGAGAATGTAGCGCAAGACTTAGCTTCAAGGACAAGTTTTGTGTACGCAACACGTAACATGGGGCTGCGAGAATCTTGAGGCATCTTTTTGCGCCAAACTTGGTATTAGTATCAGGCGCAACACATTTTTGCAGACGGATGATCAATTCCTATGTAAATTCGGCTTGTTCGAACATTAAAGATATCTCATGAGGTTCGCGTGAATATCGAATCTGCCCTATGATCCCGGATTTTTTGTTGGCGATATTTCCAGAGAGGTATCCACAAAAACGTTACATGTATGCTGGATGTCCCCTTCCTGCAAGGGTTGAGAAATGCACGCTCTCATGGTCGTTTCCTTCGCATGCTTTCACAGCAGTTTTCGGCTTCATCGGAATCAATTCTTTTTCCACGAATCGTGTTGCTTTTAAACTCCCCTAACTTTTTCAGACAGAACAAACCACACATCATGACGAAATCAAGCGTATTGCATACCCGTTTGGTGAATAAAGGGTTTGGTTTCTGGAACAAGCACAATAATTCCAATCAAACATCCCATTGCATGTTGAAATCCCCTTGTCTTTTCAGAGAGCACGCAACACGCATTATTTTTAAAAGATGCGTATTTGCATACCCGTTTGGTGAATAAGGGGTAATCCTGTGTGAACCAAAAAGTCCGATGTGATGTGCTCACGAATATTGTGATGTGCCGAAATGGTGGCGAAAAGGTTTTTTAAGAGAGGCGAACCAAAAATTTCACCTTTGTTAACACATTACCTTTTTTCTTCAATTTGTGAGTTTAATTTTCGGCGTTAAGTTATAATGGGTATCATAGTTGGCTTGATCTTCTCCTGTGACATTTTCAACCCAGAGACCTAGAACTGTACTCACAATTATTTTTGCAGCCGTCGTTTTCTGCTAGAAGTTGTATCTTCGGCAGAGGAGGAACGCGATCCTGCCTCATTCGCTCATCCGCGCTGACATAAAAACACGTTCTTGACCATGTACTGATCGAACACCATGTGCAATAGCTTATCGAACACCATGTGCAATATATTGGCTAAACCGCCAGGCTATAGCATCTTTGCCCCATGCTGGTCAAGTCTGAGGTCGAATAAGGTCATATCCGTTTCAGCCATAGCAGACGCGCAACCTGGGGACTATTGCGACATCTGACATTTGACATGGAAGGTCAATTTCGTTTCCCCTCAAAATGCCACCGGACGCATTTTATAGTTTTTTTGAATCGGTATGTATATTTTACTAGGTTTGGCTGCAGTTCCACCTGACCCCTTGGCAGCAGCGTTATTCGGCAGTCCTGACTCGGCATTCCTATGGGTCTACAGGGTCTTCTGCAAGTTCAGTCCTCTTTCATGAGGTCCCTGTTTTTGTTTTACTATGTCTGGTTTTTCATCTTAAGGGAAATTCACCGCAATTCACCATAATTAATTCACTCCCTTCCCAGGAAAACGTTCAGGGATCCCCTAAACACAGCCACATTTCAATCCAGGCTGGAGTCTTTGCCCGCGCCCTAGAGCTTTGTTCCCTTCACATGTTTTCTTATCAGTGATAAAAAAACAATTATCTTGATATTTTACCATTTTATTGATATCAGTGTTGTTTTGCATTAATTGCAAAATTGTATTGATGATCTGAGATTTCGAATGTCTGTAATTTCGATAGGAGAAAATCCCCAAGAATTAAAATTGAAATTGAATTAAATAATATTCCCAAGATGCCATATGCCATTGTCGCACACATTGGCTAACCTCCATTGATGTTTTCCCATTCGAAAATTAGTGGAAAAGGCAACACGTTAAACGATATACTGTTCGAAATAGCGACATTATGAAACGATAGGTGTGCAACAATGACGTCGCATTTTCAACAGAGATATGTCACACACAACACATTTTAAATCGACATTACGAAATGGTTGGGGGCAACAACGCCGTGGAATTTTCAACACATACATAGCAATCACAAAATGATCTTTTTCTAACAATGAAAGGAGAACAATCTAGAATACATGGCAGATACAGATCCCGCAACGTATTTCTTGAAATGTTCCCCAACCTCTGTGAGATTATATCGGCGGACGTTTTTTGGAGGCAGGGGTAAATGGCTCCCTGCCAAGAATTAATGCTCCCCATTTACGGTTCGCTTGTCCATTCCTGACCTTTGCTTTTGGTGTGCTCTGGTGGGAAAGTTGACCTCTGGAACACCATTATTGCACCAAAATTGAAGTCTATATTTCAAAATGTCTTAGTGTCGGGGGATCTACGTCCCCACACTCCCCAACGGACAGCGCCTAGATGCTGTGACAAGAAAACGCGTTACTCAATATCAACAGTGAACCGCCAACATTCAATAATCGTTCAAAATAAAATCCTGTTCGCTCAAGGAGGGATCTTGTTCATACAGGGGACAATGTTATAGATTTGTTGTTTGTTCATAATTAGTTGACACATAACAGTATTTGTTCTCTTATTCGCAAGGAAAAAATAAATAAACTTTCCACATCGCGAAATTAGAATCCGCGTCCATAGATCGTTTTTGCATTCGAGAGCCGTTATTTCTAAGTCAGAATAACTCGACAATATGATATCACATTTTTGGATTTTATCCAATGTCCAGTGACAGAAGACAGGAGAAATGACGAGCTGCCATAAATCCGAGGCAAACAAAGTATTTCCAGAACAGGCACAAAACAATACATTTCCAGGAATGCCGACTGAATTATGTCACCTAAAAGTTTCGCACGCCGCAGTAACAACTTCAGTTCTGCAATCATTCGAGTGTTGATCCAAACCGGTCTACAACCATTTTCTCCACATTCCGAATAATGTTTGAGAGCAAAAAATCTAGCATTTAAGTTTCAAACGCCTTCTGCCGAAAGCAGTTTCTTTTTACGATTCCAATCACTTTAGTGTTTTCAATGAGATTAAGCTCCAAGCTCGCCCCTTTCACTCTCAAGAAGCCGGCTGTATCGAAATTATTATTATTATTTTATTTATTATTATTATTTATTATTATAACGATCCCAATCACTTTAGTGTTTCCAATGAGATTAAGCTCAAAGCTCGCCCCTTTCACTTTCAAGAAGCCGGCTGTATCGGAAATTATTATTATTATTATTTTTATTTTATTTATTATTATTGTACAATAGTCAAACTTAGGTGGAGCAGAGTAGAACAATGTTCCGAGTCAAAAATAATTTAAAAACAACATCGAGTCGAAAAAAATTTAAAAACAAAAGGTCAAAAAGGACAAGTAAAAGTGAACAGGTTGGAAGGAGGAATGAACTATATATTTTTCGTCGGGTGACGTCCAGGGTGCAGTCCACTCTCTGTATGATGGATGAGGAAGTAGGCAGTGAATTCCAATCACGTATAGGGCGATGGAAAAGGGAATTGAAGAGTTGGTCGAGGCGCAAAAAGGAGCTGAGAAGGAAAGCCCATTGTCTGTTCTGCGCTGCTTAGATTTGATTGAATAGCAAGATGGATAGAGAAGTTGTAAGCATGAGTAACAATATCGCTGAAAAGTTAATCCTGCGGTCTTTCCTCACCAAAATTCACCCATCAAGCTTTCTCGAAGCGCACAGCCCTGATTAATCGAGCCACTGCTATCAAAGATAACAAGTTATCATGTATCTGAAAATATTTATTTTTTTATTTATTTATTTTCATAAATCTCAACGAGTTAGTTGAACGTCACATAGATAAAACAAGAGCATGGTCAAAACATTGAAAAGGGGTAACGTGGCCTCAGGCGTTGCAAAACTTGAATGACAGAAACAACAAACGATAACTAATTGAGCGATTTGCAATTAATGAGGCCGGACTGCACAACCAATAAGACATGCCAGTAAGAAGGGCTAAGAAAGGGTTAAGAAAGGGTCGGCAGCGATTGGAGAAAAGGTGAGGAAGGCAAAAGTGAGTTCCAATCTCCCTACGGGGGAAAAAACTATTGAAGTGCCTGTTGAACTTGACAAGGTTGTTCAATGTAAAACCATTGTCGTCCGACGACGCACGGGCTGACTCTAAAGGAAGACGGAAGATTGGTGCACACTTTTCTCTGCAAAATGGTTTGTAAAAATTTTAACCCCTTAATCTGCGTCTTTCGGAAAGAGGGCAAATACCAAAGACGCTGTATCATGGCCGAAATGATGAGGTGGTCTGTAGTTGAGCAAATAAAGCGTACGGCGCAGCGCTGTAGACGCTCAGAGCACTGGCATGCGAGACAAGAAATGGATCCCAGATTTCGCTCGCATACTCTAATATCGGCAAGATTAGGGTTGAATAGGCTTTCAGTTTTGCCTTCTGCGAAGCTGGGGAGATATTTCGAATTAAAGTCCCCAAAACTTTCCTGGCTTTCAAGAGGGTAAATTGAATATGTGCATCCCATGAAAGATCGGATGATAGGTAAACTCCCAGGTATTTGAATTCAGTCACCTCGACGATTGGCTTACCCCCAAGATTGTAGACTGATGGAGGGTGACATCTGGTGTTTCTTTTAAAAACCATCCAGTTACATTTTGAGATGTTCACCGCTAAGCTCCAAGTTGTGGCCCATGAATTAAGGATATCTAAATTGTCCTGCAAGTGCGTACCTAATGGAGATCCATAGAGAACCAGATCATCGGCAAATAGCCGAGATTTGCAAGTGAGTGAGCTGGGTAGATCATTTATGTAGATGATGAATAGTAGAGGGCCTAAAACACTACCCTGCGGGACTCCGCATGTAACGGAGTGCCTGGCTGAATACTGACCATCAACACAGACACGAAAAAAAACGACGTGACAAGAAACACTCAATCAAAGCAACAAGGGGAGCAGGAAATTTTAGTAAACGCATCTTGTGCAGAAGGAGATTGTGAGGGATCAAATCGAAGGCATTTCTGAAATAAAAAAATGGTGCGCAACTCCTCCTTGGCTTCAAGTGCACAGCCAATTTCATGTTAGCTCGACAAGCTGGGACACGCAAGAACGTCCTTTCCTAAACCCATGTTGACTCGGATGCAAAATTTGGTTTTCTTCAATGAAATTCATTAGGTGCGAAAATAAGATTTTTTCAAAAAATTTTACTGCAGACGGACAGAAGGGAAATTGGGCGGTAGAGCTCAGGGTTTTCAGATGGACCTTTCTTTGGAATCGGAATCACATTAGATAATTTCCAATCATCAGGTAATGCGAGATCAGTGTAAATCCTATTGATGATGATTTCAAAGAAAAAGGAGAACTCAAAGGAAAGATTTTAAGAAATTTTGCAGGGATGAAATCGGGACCAGCCGCCTTTTTTGCTAACAGTTTGGAGAACAAATTTTCAATCCCAGCACGAGAGATTTGGGTTAAAGAAGACGTTGAATCGTATGAATCTGCACGTTGGATACCTGGATTTGGCAGCAGATGCAAATTTCTGTCGACATCAACGTTTACAGCATCATTTTGAAAGGTCTGCGCAAGAAGATCTGCTTTTCAATTGGAGTTTGAGCAACCTGCCCATCAGTACTCTTCAATGAAGGCAATCCACCTGAGGAGCGAAGTCCTTTTATGAAACGCCAAAAGGACGAGAATGAGAATCAGAAATGGCCCTTTCGATATATCTGCTGAAATTATTATGAGCACATCCCGAAGTTCGTAGCGGAGGCTGGAACTTCGTAGCGGATGGCTGCGAAATAGAAATCAGATGTTGGTGGAGTTTTTGCCCAGAAAAAATTCCCGAAATTTAGGAAACTAAAGATGCTTGCAAGACAATTTGTTGGGATATGGTATGAGTTCTTACCCCACATTCACTTTAAATAAATTGCCCTGATATTTAGCCTGATATTCATGAGCATCGGAGAGAGCCGAGACCAAGAAAAGGGCCACCGTTGACATTCCAACAAATTGCCACGCGATTTGACACCGACTGCCATCCTGATATTTTGCTCGCAGAAACAAAAAAAAGTCAAAGTTTTGCTGCAAAATTCAATGCAGAATGTGAAGCATTTCTCTGTTTATATATCTCTAAAAATGGAACGCATAGACATCAAAAACAAGCCAGCAGTTATAACTTTAAGAAGACATGAACTTCACGACTAAAAGTCAACGCTGACTCTAGTGAAGTCTGGTCTCGCCGCCAAGTGTTTATGGTTTCCGACATGGAAAGTTTTGTCGTAAAATAGAGAGGAATCGAAATATGTTCTTTTTACACAGGGAAAACTCGAACATAGGCAATAAATGTAAAACCCGCATAAAATTCATTTTCTTCGTGGAGAAACTCATAAACAGGCAATAAATTTTAAAATGTACATATACTCGTGAAAGTTGACATGAAGACAGAAAATATCTGCGCCAAGGCCGGAAATGGTTTTTCCCCATTGGCCCACATTCCATCCTCAACTGCATTGATTCCAACTGCATTGCCGTTAAACAGAACATTCCACATGCGTCATCAACGTCCTAAACACATCCCATAAGCGGGAGAGTACTTCAGGAGCCTTCAACAAGGCCAAACGACGTCCACTGCACAGGTGAAGGATTCGTTGAAGACAACTGTCAGCAGCGGATCATGTGTTCAGTCAGGAAGCGTGTTCCCTTGGAATCGAGGCACATTTGTGAGATGAAGACGCGAAGGCGACGGCAAGTGGTGCGCTCTTGCAGTCACAAGGTACTGGATTTTTCACGCATCCATGGGCACAGGCGTCTCCACACCCGAGTTGCTACAAGAACGGTCAAGAACAGTTGTAGGCAAGAACGGTCTGCGTAAAAAAACTGGAACCCAATCACGCAGCAGTGATTAACTACGCCCCTTATCTGATGGTCACTCACCTGCTTGAAGTGCAGTCCACTGGCGAGGCCGGCATGATGCAATCCGCTGGCATCCTGCCTCATCAGTGAACTGTTCCTCTAGCGGGTCGGTGACATCTGTAAAATGACATATTTTCAATTTTCAAAGTCGCGGAGAAAAATAGGTAACATGCGATGGCAACTGTCAATCAAAAGGGATTAGAAAGGGGATTAGTGACGTCACCTGTCAATCAAAAGGGATTAGAAAGGGATTAGAAAGGGATTAGTGACGTCACCTGTCAATCAAAAGGGATTAGAAAGGGATTAGTGACGTCACCTGTCAATCAAAAGGGATTAGAAAGGGATTAGTGATGTCATCAATGACGTCATCCCCATGGTCGTGCGTGAGGCACCTCGGTGAGCATCCACATCCGGGTCACATCCGGGTCACATCCGGGTCACATCCGGGTCACATCCGGGTTCACATCCGGGTCACATCCGGGTTCACATCCGGGTCACATCCGGGTTCACATCCGGGTCATATCCGGGTTCACATCCGGGTCAATGACCTTCAACATCCGGGTCACATCCGGGTTGATGAGTCATCATCGTGCAAGAGGTCCTCCGCTACCCATCCAGCTGCGAAGTCGGACACCGAGATCCTGGTAAAACATGTCTCGACATGTTCCCGCTGCAACACCTGTCTGGGGAAATTCCCCGTCCGCATCGCCGCGCGTGACCCCTACCCCGCCCGCGCCGCAGTGGCATGCGCCTCTACGCAGGTCTGCACGACTCGGTGAAGAACTGACCAATCACAGCGCAGGAAAGTTAGCCTTTCCGCAGGTCTACACGGCTCGGTGAAGAACTGACCAATCAGAGCTCAGGAAAAGAGAAAGTTAGCCCCGACCAATCACAGCGCAGGAAAAGAGAAAGCTAGCCCCAACCAATCACAGCGCAGGAAAGTTAGCCTCGTCCAACTCACTGCCGTCAGGTGCTGCCACCAGGTCCGAAACGGCGAAATCTCGAACTAATCCCATGCAAGTTCAGACGTGTTGCGAAAAGGATGTAACAGCTCTGGAGGCGTCCATATGGCCGCTGAACAGACCCCGTCCCCGCGAACCGGTTTGCCTGGTTGTAGGGTAGGGGTCCGCCATACCGCCTCCCAGGATCCTGATTTTCGTTCTGAGCTCCGAGCCAAGAGGGGTGCATGACCCCGCATTGCGCCTCTCCTGTGGGGCCCTCTCCACTCAACATTGGGTCGTTTATAGCCATCACAATGGGCCGCTGACTTCGGTCAGCGATTGTAAAAAGGTATGTCTGCGCTTGAAAAATATGGTGATAAAAATGCATGCAGGGGGCAAAGCCCCTTATCCCATCCCCGGGGGCAGAGCCCCTATCCC
>JASGXE010007859.1:0-16799 GCA_030068105.1 Sinentomon sp. SZTP_YWyxl
ATGGGTAAGTGGGCATTGTGTCGTCCAGAAATGATGAGATGGATGTGGAAAGGTGCTATGGTGCCAGCTCTGACATATGGTCAGGAGGTTTGGGAGCGGGGGCTGAAGGCCATTTGAACAGTGCTGAAGGTTGAGTTCAAATCATTGTGCAGTTTTGTCATTAATGAGTTTGTTCCAAGGATTAGGGTCATAAAAGAAAATGGGTTTTCTTTTCCTGTGTGGTTCTCACACAGCCTCAGATCTAAATATCTTCATCTCCAAAAAACATTTCAAAACTGTCTGGTTGATTCAAATCTCCTCCCGCAATATGCCTTAGCTTTGAAGGACTAGGTACCAACGTGATCTCATATCAGCAGAAAGAAAATTTGTAAGGGGTTTGGCTGTGAATGATGTGATCACAACCAAACAGTTTTGGAGGTTTCACCATGCCAAGACTGCATCGGCTGATCGACCCTCTGATTCATGTGATGGGGGTACAAACAATACCCCCTCCAGTTTTGCAGAGAGGGTTTGTGAGCACATGAATGTTGCTGCCAATCCGCTGTCAATCTCAGCAGGCTATCAGGATCCTGAAAGGTTTTTGAGGGATGCTGATGTGATTACAGAAAAGTCCTTGCTTGATGCTTTGAAATCATGCAAGAACTCCACTTTTGATGTTATTGACCTCAACCCTTTGATACTACTGAAGAACCATAGTGCCATTTTTATGAAATACTTGATGGTTCTTTTTTCTGTGTCATTGGCTACAAATAATATCCCTTCTGACTGGAAGCTGAGCATTGTTCGGTATCAGTATCGGTATCAGATTCATGCTGTTCTACAGGTTTTCATGCCGTAAAGGCAATCATCAATTGTGAACAGCAGAGGTTCATCATATACCAGGGAAGGGAGAGGAAAGGGATGGGAAGGAAACGCGACCGTCGGCTGCATTATCGAAAGGAGGGGTAAAGGGAAAAGGAGGGGAAAGGACCGCGAAGAGATCATCGGAATGTGGACGGGGCCTAGTCATATAGCAATCATTTCAGACACACAAGCAGACGCACACACATACAACCCGGCAAGAACCAACCTTGAGCAACCATCTAACACTCATCTCCTCATGCATACCCATTCACAATCTCAAAAAATACACAAAAGTGAAAAAAAAAGAAAATAGAACTTACGAGAAGAGAGGGATATTGGTGTGTAAAAAAAGAAAGAAAGAAAAAAGAAGAAAAAAAAAAAACAAAAAACAAAAAGAAAAAGAAAAAAAAAGAAGGAAAGAAAAAGAGAGAGAAAAAACAGAAGGAAAGGGAAAAAGAAGCAGAAAAAGGGGATCTGAGATTTGGAAGAAATGTCACAATTTAGACTTAGCCAGGACAATTGATTCAAGTGATCACTGGCAGGTACCCGGAATGAAAGAATAGGTAAGTAGGTACCTACTTCAATGTGATCTTGGATGGAAGATAAAGCTAAATTTTGAAGCACGATAAGGGACGAGAGCATTTTAGAGGATTACGTGGGTACCTACCCTATCCAGTGCACTACAATGAGGGAAAGGTTCGCCTTGCGTCAGTCGCGCGGCGAGAGCGCTGTCCGGCAACTGCCGGTTAACAAGCGCAGGGAGTCACGGAAGCACCAGCGGCGTTCGCCAGCAGTACGCACACTCCCTCTTCCCAGCTGCGTGAAAAAGGTTTTGCACTGACCACGCAGTGGGGGGCCGCCAACATGGGCCGCCGTCTCCGGGCAGGTTCCCGGCTTAGGTCTGGGCATGGGTCCCTGACCCGTTCCCAGACCACAGTCTTTATCAACCCCATGCATTGCACCAGATCCGAATAGGGCCCACAAGATTAGGTCTAAGTACAAGCAGGCATATTTTGAGACAGAATTAGTGATTCAACAGAGTTCTGGGGTAAACAATTCCAGTCTACAATAGTTCTTGGAATGAATGAATACTTACGTATGTTCTTGGAAGGTTGATAAAGGCTAATCTTGAAAGCATGGTCATGTCGACCAATATAAGCAGGAGCAGCCAGAGTATCAGAAAGACATGACCAGCCACCGTGAAGTGTGAAAATTTTACTGAGAGCAGAAAGCCTGAACTGAGAACGCCTGTCAGAGAGTGGTGGCCAATTCAGAGAGGAAAGCATTGAAGAGACGCTCGAGTAGGGAGAGAAATCGTTCTTTACAAAGCGAGCTGCTCTGCGTTGGACTTTTTCAAGTTCATGAATGAGAGAGATGTGGAAAGGATCCCAGATTATGCAGGCATATTCCAGGAGGGGACGGATAAGTGAAATGTAGAGAATTTCCTTGGTTGCAGGAGAACAAGATTTGAATAGGCGTCTGATTTTGAGAAGAGCAAAATTGGCATTACGTGCAATAGTGTTTATATGCAATTTCCAGGACAGGTCGGATGTAAGCCTCTTCCAAAAGGTGGCTTAACCCTCTCAGTTCAGAGTTTTTGGCCAATTAGCTTAATAAGTTCTTCTGCGAAGTTGATGGAAAAATTGTTGCTGGATACCTTTACCGTCTGCTCGAGAGTCGAAAATTCTTTTTCCATGGTCAGCATGGGTTTAGGTCTGAACACTCCTGTGAAACCCAGCTCACTGGTTTTATCCATGAAATTTCTGTTGCTTTAGGAAAGTCCACACAGGTCGATGCGATTTTTATAGATCTTGTAAAAGCTTTTGATAGGGTGTCCATTCCCATTCTTTGCAAGAAACTTGCATCTTTGAACATTCCTGAAAATCTTTTTTTCTGGATTTCCAATTTCATCACTGACAGGCATTTTCAGGTGCTTGTCAATGACAGATTATCAGATTCCTTTCACGTTACCAGTGGCATTCCACAGGGCTCGGTGTGTGGGCCTCTGCTATTTCTAATATAGGCACATAAATGATTTAACATGCTCAGTCACATCTAGGATCAGACTCTTTGCAGACGACATCGTTGTGTATCGCATTGTGTCCACCAATGATGACTCTGCACTTCTGCAGCGGGATCTTGACTTCATTGCTGACTGGTGCATTGAAAACTGCATGGATATAAACGCCTCAAAGACTTCTGTTATGTCATTTTCCACTTCTGCATCACCAATCATAAATGATTATAAGTTTGGGCTCACTGCTCTTTCCAGGCCTCAGGCTCTTAAATATTTGGGTCTACTGTTTAACAGTCAACTAAATTGGGCACCACACATCCATAATTTGGTGAAGAGAGCTTCAAATCAACTGAAATTTCTCATTAGGAATTATGGTTATGCATCTAAACGTGTGAAAACCATCTTGTATTTCTCAACTGTTAGGTCCATTTTGGAATATTCCACAACTTCCTGGGCTCCATTTCAGAGGTGCCACATGCACTTGAGGCTGTGCAGAGGCGAGCTGCAAGATTTGTCTCGGGCAATTTTTCGTTTGATATGAGTGTCACCTCCCTCATCAATGATCTTGGTTGGGAAACACTAGAACTCCGAAGAGTTTTGCATGGTCTCTCTTCTTTCAGGAAATGCATAAACAGATGTGGGGGTTGGGGTGATGGACCTTGGAGCTTCAAAACAAATACACTTCCTACAAGGGCAGGCGGTTTTTTATCATTTGTTCCTCCTATATAGGTAGTTTCCAAAAATGTGGATCGGCATGCATTTTTCATGCAATACCTCATTGTGTGGAACAGATTGCATCTCCTCCCAGAAGTTTTAAATATCTCAGAGAAGCAATTCATTCAGATAGTTCACTCCAGGCTAGATTCCTCGGTTAATGATTAGACCCAATTACAAAAACCCAGGTAGGTAGTCCGTTTTTGCCATTTTTCTAATTTGCTTCCCCCACTTTCTTTCTTTTACCAACACATTTCAAGGGAATTTCTGTTTGTGAATTTTTATGCACAATCCCACATTTTGTTGGGTTCACTTTATTCCACGTTCATTCTGGCAATTTTTAATGTGGATATGACATGATTCTTCGGCTGGTATTTTTCAATGACCGGACAAATGACAAGGTTTGACACCATTCCTGATTTCATTGTGTTTGTTGTTGTTTTTTTCCTGTTATTTTTTTGTTTTATTATTTCTTTTTAACTGGCCGGCATTTTAAAATAACAAATTTGCCCTTTTTGCCTCACTCATGGGAAAAATTGGACCATATTGCCCCATGGCAATTTTACCGCAACATTGGTTTCTACCTACCTCCGCCTTATGTGGCTGTGGCGCGCCTCCCATGTTGGCAAGTTGCCATCCATTGATCATAATTGTCCCTGTTTTAAAACTGTCATGACGTGGTGCCTGGTGCACTGAGCGTTTGCACGTCAATCCATTGGCGTTGGGTTTAATTTCTAAAATGACACGGGACTTTGTCGCATGATTTCGTGGGCGGGGAACCAGCGGTGGTTCCAGTTTAAAAAAAAAGTGTCCAGAGAGATGTTGGTTTGAGGGCCATGGGGGAAATAGGCTGGTAGCTCAAGCTGGGTTGGATGGAGAGTGGGCATGTGCAAGTTTTGAGGTGAGAGAAGCTAGAGCTAAGATTGGATACTTGGCAAGGCTGCAAATACATGGATCGGGACCGGTTTGCGAAGAAGGTTTTCATGTATGTGCAGGCAATGAGTAGTGGAACATCATGGCAAAAACGGATTCGTCAAATTGAAAGGTGGAAGGGTACATTAGGGTGGGGCAGGTACATGGATCTGGAATCCGAGAAAGATTGTGTAGTACGCAGAGAGAGGAGAGAGATTGAACAGGAGCAGTGGCATCGGTGGAGAAGGGAAGTGTCACAAAAAAGCTCACTGACTGGGTATTCTGCAAAGGATCAAATGCGTTGGGATGGAAGAAATGATGGTTCTTTTGGCAGCGACTTGTTGTTTCGGGCCAGGGTGGGTGCTCTAGAAACTGCAAGACGGTTGCGTTGGGTGGATGGGAAGGAGGAATGCAGGCTCTGTGGGGCAGAGTCAGAGGACTTGTGCCACATATTCCTGATGTGCAAGTCAATGATTGACGAGAGACGTTTTTCTGGGTGGATGGATGTGGACAGGGGTGTTCACAAAGAGCAGGAATGGGTGCTTGTTCGTGAACGACTGGGAATAGGAAGGGAGAAGGAATCAGACTTGTGGGTGGAACATGCGAAGCAATATCTCGTGAAGTGGAAGGGAAAAGTTTCTGCTGCCTAGGAGTGAGGGCTGTTGGAGATTTTTGTTCTTTTGGTTTTATCTATTTTTACCTTTCCTTCAAAATTTGTGGTCTTTGTTTTGTTTTATTTTATTTTATTTTCAATAATTTTTATATATTTTCATTTCATATTTTTTATTTGAGATCGGACCCGATCTGGGGCATTGCAATGGGGTTGATGAAGATGTGGTCTGGGAACGGGTCGGGGACCCATGCCCAGACCTAAGCCGGGAACCTGCCCGGAGACGGCAGCCCATGTTGGCGGCCCCCCACTGCGTGGTCAGTGCAAAACCTTTTTCACGCAGCTGGGAAGAGGGAGTGTGCGTACTGCTGGCGAACGCCGCTGGTGCTTCCGTGACTCCCTGCGCTTGTCAACCGGCCGTTGCCGGACAGCGTTCTCGCCGCGTGACTGACACAAGGCGAACCATTCCCCCGTTGTAGTGCACTGAAATGGGGAAGTTCTCATCTTTATTTCATTTTATTCACTTTGTTGCATCTTTATTCCTTTCAAGTACCTAGTTGCTTTGCTTCCTTCCTTCATCCTTTTTTTCTCTTTCTTTTTTCCTATTTTAGATTATTGACGAATGTGAAGGTGAACAGTTGGACGAACAACTGTGGTGAGGGATGTCTGACGAGCTCGGGAGATGACACTGAATGGATGACGAAGGAGGTGTAATGACGATGCCTAGCCCGGGAGATGATTGATCTGACGGTCTGACGCTGAGCAAATGATGAAGGATTTAGCCAAAATTCAAAGCTAAGTTTTTCTGTTTCGCTTTCATTCATTTTTTGTCTTTAGGTAGGTAGGTAGGCCTAACTTAAACTTATCTTAGATTGCAGGGCAAGAGGAGCTTTGAACATGTTTGTGAAGGAGCAGTCTCGTTTTTTTTATGTTTTGCTGCGTGGTTCAAGTTTGAGTTGGGCTAGATAGTGGAAAGGTAGGTATTACTATTTTGTAGGTATGTAATTTTGTGTTGCACTGGGGTTTTGTGAGTGAGTGAAAGATGTTTTTTTTTTTCAATTGTTTTGTCTTTTTAGTCGAGAGTAAATTTTAGGTTGTGGGTTTTTGCCGAAAAGAAGGCATCATACCGTACGTCTTGTCTTGTCTTGTCTTGTTGCCAACCAGTGTTGCCAACTTGCTGCTTTTTTCGCAAGATCTTGCTGCTTTTGAGTGTCTTGCGTTAAAAAAAAATTTTTGTCTTGCGACTTGCCATTCTCCTTGCTGCTTTTGAGGGAAAATCTTGCAACTCTCTTGCGGTTTTCAGTCAATATTGGACAACAATTTCGGCATTTTCAAACGAACAGTGGATCATTTTTGGAGCAATAATTTTGTTGAGTTGCAAAAATTGCAGGAAGCCCGAGAAAATCCAAAATGCTGATATTTCGGACGGGTGGCGGCTTTCGAAACCATTCTTTTCTCTCATTGGAGTCGCGCTCTTTTTGAGTTTGTGAGAAGGAAGGAGTTGTAATTCTGTGGACATTTGGCAGCAAAATCTACGCATTTTCCGTCTGAAGTCCAAGGAATCCCAGCCGAATTCAGAAAGCCGACCAGAGGCACTCACATTCCAATCAAATTTACCAGTGACAAATCAAGCACCTTTGCAATTTTTGGCTTCCGACTCATGATACATTTAAAATGAGCTGATGGGGATCCCAAACTACACTTGCATATTCCACGATGGGCCGAACTGTAGAGTTTCTGTCTCTAAAACCGATACGAAATCTGACATTTTTCGAAAGCTTGGTAGCCAGGTAGCTAGCTGCCTGGCATTTTTTGTTGGTATGTAGCCTACTCCTGGTAGGTAAGTATGTATATAGGTACCTAGTTTAGTACCTATGTACTGCCTGGTAGGTAAGTATGTACTCCTGTGAGTAGGGCTGTGCGAATCGGCTGGAGCTTTTGAATCGAATCCCCAAAGATCGAATCGAACCCGAATCATCTGTCCAATTTCGAATCGAATCCTTTCGAGTCGAATCCATTTCTTCGATCTCGAATCTTAGTTCAATATCACCACTAACCTATTTCGGATCGAATCAAGATTCGCACGGTTTCACAGTTAGTAACAGGGATGGGCAAGGTAGGGTACCTTAGAGGGGGGTAAAGAGGTCTACGACGGGGGGGGGGGGTAGGGCACCGAAAGTGCAGGGGGTCTGGGGGGCGGCAGCCCCCCAGCATGGGGGGTCGGGGGGCTGTGCCCCCCAGCGGGGGTCCAGGGGGCAGCGCCCCCGGCAGGGGGTTTGGGGGACAGCGTCCCCCAAAAGCTGCAGCTTTTTTGAAAAATTAGGGGTCCTCAGATGCCATTTTATGACATTTCAGGTCCTTTTTTACTTATCCTGGAGGGTTTGCAGTCGCAATAGATGGAGCAAGGAAATAACTGTCAGACACGACTTTCTGGATGAGTTTTTTTTATTTTACCATTTTCTGTAAATCAAAACAGAAAGTACAAAAGAAACAGAATGTAGCTATTGAAGTCCTGGGGTGTGCAGGGCACACACCAGGACTTCGGCCAAGGGTCCCCTCGGAAAAAGGCTAGGGGGTAACATCGGCCGAAGGTCGAGGTTACCCTCCCGCTAGCCTTTTTCCGGCAAGGGAATCAAAACAGGAATTACAAAAGAAACAGAATGTTGCTATTGAAGTCCTTCCTGGTCTGTGCAGGACACACGAGGACTTTGGCCAATGGTACCCTTGGAGAAAGGTTAGGGGGTAACCTGAGCCAAAGGCCGAGGTTACCCCCCCTGGCCTTTTTCCGGCAGGGGAATCAAAAAGGAAATCGGTACAAAAGAAACAGAATGTTGCTATTGAAGTCCTTCCTGGTGTGTGAAGGGCACACACCAGGAAGGACTTTGACAGCAACATTCTAGGGTGGGGGGTAGGGGGGGTAACCTCGGCCAAAGGCAGAGGTTACCCCCCCCCCCTAGCCTTTTTCCGGCAGTGGAATCAAAACAGAAAGTACAAAGAAACAATGTTGCTCCTATTGAAGTCCTGGTGTGTACCCTGCACACATACCAGGACTCTTTTCCCACCTTTTTCCGACGGTACCGTCGGAAAAAGGCTTGGGGGGGGGGGTAACCTCGGCCGAAGGCCAAGGGGGGTAACCCCCCCTATGCCCAACCCTGGTTAGTAAACGTGGATTTTAATGTGGGTATGGCTCAATCTATGTTCATAAGCACTGTTTGGTTCCAGGTTTCAGCGTGCGTGCTGGATTGTGGATCAATTTGGATGCCTACCTGTTTGGGATGATTTGAAATATTCGAATTAAATCTCTGAATCATTGCAAAATGTCGAATCAAATCTTGATTCGAATCCTACCACATTTTTCGAATCAAGATTTGCACAGCCCTACCTGTGAGGGTCAGCCCTTTAGAATTTCCTTTTTGTAGTTTTTCCACCTTTCTTTTACTCTGTGATGATGCTAACTGCTTCTTGTTCGAACATTTTTGCCGGCCCCAACGTAATTTGGGTGTTATTATTATTATTATTGTCCCCTGGCTCCAACCAACGCCAACAAGCACCACCGTGACAGGCCGATTTACAATAATCCCAAAGCGACAATGGTGGGTAATATCTGACCTGCCCAGGAGAATGCTTGCCATAAGGGGTGTGCCAGTCATGTGTTGGTGATATGTGGGTGTTGTTTGGTGATGATTTAGATCTGGGGCGGGAGATAATAGGTGCAACCATCTTTGTTAGCTTAAGTTTCACAAAAGGTTCAGTTCCACTAACACAAGGTAGGTAGGTATGGAGGAGAAAGAATGCAATACTGTTGCAAAAAGTAAAAAATGCAAAAAATGAATAACTTGTTACATTTTACTTTCCTTGATTCGTAAAATATGACAACAAATCAAAACGAGAACAATTCGACAGGTAGCAAGTCCGCCACTGGAAGTGAAAAAAAAACAGCACCACCACGAAGTAGGTAGGTACCTACCTTTGCAACGAAAAGACACTACGTGTACAATGAAATTAAGAAATAAATTATTTGGCAAAATGGCAATGCATCAAGTTGAGAATGAGGGCTGTGCGAATCGGCTTTCGAATCGAATTCTTCGAATCGAATCCCCAAAGTTCGAATATCGAATCGAACCCGAATCAGCTGTCCGATTTCGAATCGAATCCGTTTTTCGAATCTTGATTTGAATATCACCACACAGGTATTTCGAATTGAATCTTTTCGAATCGAATCATGCAAACAAACATGGATTTTATTGTGGGCATGACTCAATGGACGTTTTTTTATGCTGGAGCCACCGCTGGCCGGGGACCCCCGCCGATGCATTCAGAGGACATCAAAGTCTGGAGTCAGATAAAACTGATAAAATCTAATGCTGAGGAAAGACGCACAAAATATTCAGTGCAACGTACTTTCTACGGTACTGTGACACAAGACCTACCTACCACTAACCTAATCATGTCTAATCTTTATATGTAGAACTAGGCAACCTGTTTTTATTTAAAAGAACAAACAACCAAATTAATTTTGACAATACACAGAACTCCAAGGAAACAATATTTCACTATCTATCCTTCGTCGTCAAAGAAAATGGTGCTTCACCAAACAGTGCTTCTCCCTTCCTGGTTTGAACACCAACTGACATCAGGTGACCTCAAAGTCTGATTCCGGCTCCCAACACTCATCAGTGAGATGTCTCTATCTCTCATTAGACTTTGGTCATCACTCCACTGAACGAACAGCTTGACTGAGCTTTTCACAAATTCTATCAGTCTTTCATAGCCTTCGTCCAGGAACTCCTCTGCTATCACACTCAGTAGATCATTCGTACTTCTCTCTGCTTATCTGTTGCTCTATATCTCACTAGGAGAAAAGTTGCTCATTTCTCATCAAAGAACCATGTACCTATCACCTTTCTCGGTGAAGCCCTCAAAGAAGCATTCTTCTCCTCATTTAAATCAAAGAAATCCCTGATTGATCATCTTTGATCAAGGCCATTGACCAAAGGTCAAGCTTGAAAGAACCCACCCCACCCACCTAAAATAGGAATAGAAAAGAAAAACAATTGGATTGACACTTAAATATTTGCACCGTCACATCAGTGCGTCACATCAGTGCATGTACCTAAGCACCATATCAAAATGAATCCATTCAGGATTTAATCAAAAGTGACGTTCATAAGCACAGTCTGGTCCCAAGTTTCGGCATGTGTGCTGGATTGTGGATCAATGTGGAAATTTGGGATGATTTGAAATAGGTACCTATCTTCGAATCGCATCTCGAATCGTTGTAAAATCTCTGATCGAATCCTTTCGAATCGAATCTTGAACCTTGATTCGAATCCCACCACAATTTTTTTTTCTGCTTTTCTCAATTTTTAATTCTCAATCCATCATAGGTACACATACAGATTCCAATTTTACAATTAATGCAGTCGGTGCTTACTGTTGCAATTTCACTTCCATTAACATGATTCCCGACATGATTCAAAAAAAAAAAAAAAGAAAGAAAGGAAAATACACTCCAAAAATGTTGCAAAATTTGCCAAAATTATCGTGACACCTTACAAAAAGTAGGTATTTACCAAGCTAGACAGGTTCGCGAATTACCTAATTTTTTTGTTCGGGTGTATTTTATTCAAATTTCACATTATTCTGAGTTCGATATTCTTGGCAAATTTCACAAAATTGTTTGAATGCAACAGCAATTCTCTCAGCAGTAAAATAAAAAATGTTGGAGGCCAAAGTTGTTTCCATACCAAACTTACAAGTGCAGCACTTCACCGATATGCAGCACATTCCTAGCCATGAGCAGAGATTGAAAGCCAGCCGACAGGATTGTATCAGTGTTAGATGCATGATGATTGGTGATGGTGGTCTCAAAGCATATGCCAGCACAGCATTTACCTACGTAACATCACGGCATAGAAATACAAGTGCCAAATATCGAATAAGTGTAAAAGTTAAATGCCCTGGAAGAAATGGCCGTAACATGTTGCATGGAGACGTCGGTGCCGTTGTATTCATATTCAAAATCATGTTCCTAAAGGAGGGGGGTTAGGTCAGTTTAGGTTAGATTACCTAGCTTAGGTTAGATGTCAGGTTAGGCTAACCTAACCTAACCTGATCTAACCCCCCTCCTTTAGGAATACGAATTTGAATATGAATATGACTAAAACGGCACCGACGTTGCATGGAGCACCACAGCCATAAGTTTGGGAAAGAAAAGAAAAAGAAAGAAAATAGTGGGAGTACGTGGGCTGTACCATAATTAATGGAAGTTGCATCCTCAAATGCCTTGGGCACAACTTTAATCAATTTCACCTCCAGAAATCAATGGAGGCATTCTTCCTTAACATCGATGCAAATTTCCACCCTTCTCATGCAACAATCAGATGTTCCACGTTGTTCCAAAGTGGGCTCTTTTTTGCCTCTGAATTTGTGCTTTTGACCAGAGTCGGACAGAGGAAAATTTCAGTCCTGACATTGCCCGAGAGTTGTACAAGCCGAGGTCAGGCGTACCTGTGAATGCTTTGTGAGAACCATCCTTCTCTTCTGCAGGGTATTCCAAAATTTCCGGATTTTATGATGGTGATATTTTCATTTGGGTCTTTTTTCATGGATTCTGCGAGCCGACTGAGCCATTCTGATACGGATTTTAGAAAATTCCTTTCAACCAAGAATGCTTCCGATCAAGCCAGCAGACAGAAGGATGTTTGGGGTTGAATCAGCTGCCGTTATTCTGTCGTCATCTTCCATTGCCTCTGTGCACCACCCATTTTTCGCTCGTTCACAACTTGACTTTTAGCTTGTGAGTTGAGGGTCATTTTTGAACCACCCTGTAACACAGAAAAAATTGCTGAATTCTTCAAACACCTGTGGAAAATGAGCGACACTGCCCACCATATACTGCCTCCAAAATGGCAGGATTTTGAGTTGCATAATCTTCGAGATCTATGCCATTGAATTGTTTGAATTGTTTTTCCACATTTGAAAAGTCCTTGTTTTTTCTTCAGAGTACAAAACACATTGAATTCAAGCATCTCTCTACTGAGTATCAGAAGGCTGATAAAGTTGTCCTTTGGTACAGATGTCCACCATAGATGCATGTGTTTAAGCAAACCAAAATTTGTCGAAATCGTAGCAGAATACCAAGACAATGCGGCAACTTTCATTAATTCTGGTACAACCTACGTAATTATGATGCAAAAAACAAAACATATATCGCCCAATTCAAGGGAGAAGAGGTTGATCCTTGTTGTATGGGACATGCCCACCCACAGAAAAAGGAAATCTCCCGAGGAAGCATTTTCGAGTCGAATTTGGCAAATTTCGTGATTTTCGAATTGAATCATGGAATCGAATGATTTGCACAGCCCTATTAGGTAGGTACCTATCCAATGGGCATTTCACGTTTTTTATAACGAAGGTGGTAGGTAGTGTTCGGAGTGAGGGAATATTCCCGGGAATATTCCCAAAATTCCCGGGAATATTCCCGGAATATTCCCGCCCCTCTGGGAAAGTTCCCGAGGGAATATTCCCGGGAATATTCCCAAAATTCCCGGGAATTTTCAATGAAAATTCCCGGGAATATTTCCAGTCTCATATTGATTTTTCTGACTGTTTTTGACTTTGAAAAGTTTCCAAGGGAATATTCCCAAAATTCCCGGGAATTTTCATTCAAAATTTCCAGCAAAATTCTTGCATTTGAATAGGTAGGTACCTACCTATTTCACATAAAAAATAACCTAGGTAATCGCTAGGCCTTTGACTTTTTGTCTCCAGAGCAGCCAGCGTTGGGCATAAAAGGGGTACCTAAGGGGTTGGACTTTGATAAGTGTATTTTCTGCTATGAAGGGGTGAGGATGGCTGCTCTCCTAAAATTTAATTGTTGTGGGCTTGCTTTCCCCATTGAGTCGATTTGCTCCTTTTGCTTGTCTACCTTCAACCCAAGGCTGTGAATGTGTAGCTATGTTTTTGCCATAAATCTGGTGAAATCTTACCCTAGATTACCTACCCCAAGAGTAAAAAACCAACTTCCATCTACTTCTTTACGACTGTTGAACATTATGCAATATCCCCACATCTTTGCAGCACTAATTCTACATTCAACATGTAGGTTGCCAGCTGACATTTTAAAATTAAAACATAATCTTTGCCACTTTGAAAAAAAAATGAAAAATTGGAACAAATTCTTTTTGTTGGCCCAAAGCGTGTTGGTACCAACAACTTCCCTTTGTATTTTTTGGTGTGCAGGTTAGACCCAGTCCGCCCAGTCGCCCACTTAGTTCCAACGCGAGCAGTCGGCAGGCAATTTCAACACAAGATTTCGTCAGTAAAAGCTACCAAAACCAGATATGAGCCTGCAGTCACGAACTCTTGATCATGCCATCATGCTCGTCAAGAAGGAGCAAATGTTTATAAATTTTTCCCAACAACTCAACAAGTCTCTGAGTCGGGAGCAGCCCCATACGGTAATTTCAAAAGAGCAAAACTGCTCACTGTTGAACGAACTCTGCTAAGTAGGTAGGTACCTACCTAAATGTGAAGTATGATTTTTCGAATAGAAAATTAGTTCGAAAGAAAGGAAAATTGGAATTTAAAAAAGCCATTCGCAAACAGGCCAGGAATAACCGGGTTTAAAAATCCCCCAAAATTTACTCTGAAATTATGCCGCCATAGATTCGCCCTTACGCATCATAATTGATTACCCTAGAAAATGCAACAGAATTCACAGCCCGGCTGACTTTAACCATATTAATTTCAACATTTTGCTGCTTTCGTGCATTTTGCATTTTCACGCCAGCCTGTATCTGGTCTGGCGATGATGGTGAAATGACTCATGTGGAAACTGGCAAAATGTGATAATCTTGTTCAACAACCACGAACTAGGCCTACTTGAGTTTGAAAAAATTGAAGTTCCCACAGGAAAATCACAAAGTACCTACATGGGAATATTCCAAAAATTCCCAGTGATATTTTCAAAATTTGAATTTTCCCAGGAATATTCCCAAAATTCCTGGGAATGATCCAAAAATTCCCGGGAATATTCCCAAAATACCCGGGAATATTCCCAAAATTCCCGGGAATATTCCCAAAATTCCCGGGAATATTCCCAAAATTCCAGGGAATATTCCCAAAATTCCAAATGAGGGAATATTCCCGGGAATATTCCCAAAATTCCCGGGAATTTTCGTTTGTTCCCAAAATTCCCGAAAAAGGAATATTCCCGGAATATTCCCGGGAATATTCCCTCGAAAATAAATTCCCGGGAATTTACGAACACTAGTGGTAGGTATGAATGGGAGGGAGACTCGACCACGGTCTCCAAAGAGTTCCAGTTTGTGGCAATAGGTACCTACCTAGTTTTTGAGCAGAATTGACTAAAGAAGGAGGTTGAGTAGGGCCTGACGAGCACCTTCCTCTTGCTGTTTTTTTTTTAATTCTGCCCCCCAGTTCGTACTCACAAAACGCCAAATCCATGGCAGTGAAGGTGAAAAGGCAAAGCGCAAGTCGAATGTTTGGCCAGCAAAACGACCCCGTCACAAGAAAACCAAAAACGTTTGGACAACAAAATGACCTCGTCGGAGACAAAAACAACAACAATGGGGAATGAGAAAAAAGAGTGGCCAGCAAACCAAGCAAGAACTGTTGAGAACGAACCGGATTGGAGTGGTTCAGCAGCAGAAAATTCAGTCTCCAAATCGACCACAGATGACGGCAACAGCCAGGTGGCAATCGATGAGGTGTCATAGGTATTTATGAAGTTGGAGTATGCATGGTTCATTTTCCCTGTTCCCATTTTTAAAGTCCCAGTGTGGGATTGCGATAACGTTCAGGCATTAATAAGTTAAAATAACCGTCATGGTGAAGGAGGGCGAGTCGATGTACGTATCGCCCAGATTTGGCAACCCCAGTCAGGGTTTTCTGAAATGTGAAACACTTGCTGATTGGTCATGTGTGTTGCAAATAAACCTGGCAGTTTAGATCCAACTTTTGTTAGAATGAGAATTTCATCCACGTTGAAGGGATGATCCCAGACACACATGTGTATGTAGGTACCAACCTTCCTGCTCCAGGAGAGGGCAGACATGGGATTTATACATATGCCTTGATCTTCACAGCGGCCGAACACTGAACAGCGCCAGAGCCCAGAAGGTTCGTTTGACGAAGCCCAACGTTCTGTGTGCCATTGACACAGTAGGTATTCTGGATGTGCAGCCGCCAGTGGAGATCTCAGATCAGACAAAATAATTATTGCAACACAAATAATGGAAAAGGTTAACGTTTTCAACTGGGATAGGTACTGTGAGTGGGAGGTAGGTGAAGGTGGGTACCTATACGTTATAAAAATAATTATTGCAACACAAAAATGGAAAAGGTTAACGTTTTCAACTGGGATAGGTCTGTGAGTGGGAGGTAGGTGAAGGTGGGTACCTATACGTTATAAAAATAATTATTGCAACACAAATAATGGAAAAGGTTAACGTTTTCAACTGGGATAGGTACTGTGAGTGGGAGGTAGGTGAAGGTGGGTACCTATACGTTATAAAAATAATTATTGCAACACAAATAATGGAAAAGGTTAACGTTTTCAACTGGGATAGGTACTGTGAGTGGGAGGTAGGTGAAGGTGGGTACCTATACGTTATAAAAATAATTATTGCAACACAAATAATGGAAAAGGTTAACGTTTTCAACTGGGATAGGTACTGTGAGTGGGAGGTAGGTGAAGGGGGTACCTATACGTTATAAAAATAATTATTGCAACACAAATAATGGAAAAGGTTAATGTTTTCAACTGGGATAGGTACTGTGAGTGGGAGGTAGGTGAAGGTGGGTACCTATACGTTATAATGTGTTGGTTGAGGGGCTGGAAGTCCTTCAAATGGGTACCTACACATGGACAGACTTGCATTTTTCAATGTTGATCACCACCTTCTAAGTCGTTCACCAGTTCTCAATGAGATGGTCATTTTGCAACACGAAGGCATCATTCTGGAAAGCAATGAGTAATGGCACGATCGTGCAGTCGTCAGCAAATAGCCAAGCCTTACTGGAAAGTGATGTGGTTAGGTCGTTAGCAAATTAAGGAAAAGCCATGTGCCGAGGACATCTTGTCATACCCCAAATGGTACTTACCCCCTTTGCCATGGTGAACATCCTGAAAATGTGTCACTTTGGAAAGATTGCACATCCCTGTAAGATTGGGAATATGAAAAATCACATGAGAAGATTAAGATACCTATTCGTACTGTTAGGATTAAGGATCGCGAGTATTTCCAGGTGAGATTAGGTTTCCCCACAAAGGTCAGCCAGGAATATTTCAGGGTTATTTTTCTCAACACTCAAACTAACAGAAACAATGGCATTTTTTGACTAACCTCATTGCTTCATCTTATCTAGGCCAACTGTGTGCAGATGATAATTTTAGATCCCCAATGGAATCAAGTCGTTTTTTCAGTCAACTGGGCTACCAATCATTCAACTAGACCATCATTCAACTACCTAGGCCATCATTACAGTGACAAGCCATCACTTGCTGCAGTGTCGGTCAAGGCCATCATCAACAGGTTCATCATTCCAGTGACAGGCCATCACCTGCTTCAGTGTTGGTGAAAATGAGGAAGCAATCGAGAAGTCTCTGCTGATTTGTGTCAATTTTGGTGTCGTTTGTTTTCCTGATTTTGCTGGTCTCGGTCAAGTCTCCAACTC
>JASGXE010007860.1:0-19320 GCA_030068105.1 Sinentomon sp. SZTP_YWyxl
AGGGTAAAGATAATCCTCTGAGGGAGACGGTATTTACAGTCCCCATCTGCTACGGTAAATTTCAAAATCCATAGTCAAAAATGAAAAAATGTGTTTTTATTAAGGAGGACACAATGAACGATATGGAAGTCATGAAATACACCAGAACCAACGAACAGATCATATTTCTCATGGTCCTTTTTTACTTTACAAGAGTCGCACTTTTGATCAAATTAATTACCGAATGGCGCTCAATAGAAAATTGGAAAATTCAGGTAAGGTTACGTTTGCTTAGGTTAGCTTAGGTTAGGAGAGGCAAGTTGGGTTAGCATTGCCCAGGTTGTGAAGAAAGTCCGAATACCCACAGGCCCGTCTCTCGTCTCAATTTTTATTTCCCAGACCCCAGCACATCTCTGTGACCATGAGCGACTGCATAGCTTTTTCGACGAGGCAAACATCTTGACTGCCTTTTGCATCCGGCGTGATGGTCAAAATTTGTTGAGACAACTGCGCATTGGGTGGCATAAATGGGGGGAGGTTACAAAGTGCTCACCGGGACAAGACTTGCACAAAAAAAAGGAATCATCAAAACTTGCTGGCAGGGGAAAGGAAGTCATTGGAAAGTGAGGCATCGTAACATGTCTGGAAGGAAAGGGCAGTAACTTTGAACACTTTCTGTGAATATTCGTATTCTATATAATTGTTGTCCCAATAATTCCAATTTCACCCCCCCCCCCCACAACAATCACCCCAACGAATTTTTTGATGTGTGAAAACTTCGAAAAGGAGGCCGAAAAGGGACACTGTAAAACACAAATACACCCAAATATAGCCAAATACAGCCAAATACAGCCAAATATAGCCAAATATAGCCAAATACAGCCAAATACACCCAAATACAGCCAAATACAGCCAAATACAGCCAAATACACCCAAATGTAGCCAAATAGCCGAAGACTGAAGAATGCCCAATGATACCTACCCGTGCATATTGGGCTTCAGGACTCCTTGGTGAAAGGAACACGATGACATGTGGAGTTATGGCAGGTTTGTTCACGCGGAAAAAAGTTTTGGATCTGTCCAGGTTCATTTTAGCCCTGTTTTGTCGATTTTGGGTATTTGGGGGGATTTTCTGGAGAACGCGGGGAGCTTGAGGTTGTACTCCTTGGCGAAAGGAACACGATGGCATGGAGTAATGGCAGGTTTGTTCACTCTGAAAAAAGGTTTGGCTCATCTTGGATTTTGGCTGATCTTAGCTGATCTCGGCTAGTCCCATGTTTTCGTACAAACCGTGCAGCCGAGTTTTTGCTTGCTGTCACACTTCAACCGCGTTCCCTCGCAGACATAAATTTGCACAGCAAAATCTTGTCACCACAAACGCATCGGCCATTCACACCAGCCGCCTGGAACATATTTTGTGAATTATTTTGGCAACAATATGATGATGAATCCTCCGTTGAACACCCCATCTCAAACGCTACCAGACCAGACAGCCGTGAAACGTCAATAACAATGGTGTCGGGGTAACGGTGTTGTGTACCTGCTGTCAGAATACCCTTCAGCCTTTTGAGCCGCTGCCTGCTCACAACAAATGCCTGAGAAAATTGCAAATATTTGATTTGAAGGCAGCATCGTCCCTTTGCGGCGTTTTTTGCTTTTGACCTCATGTGGGCCGCTCGTCAAATCGAAGGAAGACAGTCGTCTGTAAGCATTTCCACTGGGATTCGGAGTGGTGCTTCAAAAGTGAGTGTTTTGCTTCTGTTTTATAGGAAGGCCAAAAAATCATCCAAGCTTGGTGTATTTGGCTGTATTTGGCTGTATTTGGCTGTATTTGGCTGTATTTGGTTATATTTGGCTGTATTTGGCTGTATTTGGCTGTATTTGGGTGTATTTGTGTTTTTGCAGTGTCCCGGCCGAAAATGGAACAACAGTGCTCCATTTGCCACCGGCAACCACCTCATGAATCATTTGACAGAACTGTTCCCACGAATTTAGGAACACCGTAGGTCGGTAGTAGACCGTATCCGCTGCGCAGTTATATCAAGGCAGTCTGTTCCAGGAACGTAAAAAGATGCGTTTCCGGTCGTCGGTTTCGCGTTTAAAACGCATCTTTCGAGCGGAAACGCATATTACGTGTTCATAAGCCTTGGTCCGTTCTCGCTTTGCCGATGGAAAAAAAAGTAACAACTCTGACAAAGGAATGATGCGCTGCGAAAACTGCAAAGCTCATTGCAGAAGCAAAAACAATTCAGCACAGAAACTTCAATTTCTCAGGTGGTAAAATTTAATCCATCCCTCTGAGCTGACAAATGTTTAGGTACACAAAAACAAAGTGCCCTTCACAGGGTCAGTAGAATGTTATAAAATCCGGTATTGCAAAGTGGTTTGGTGGGTATGAGAAGATGAAATACACTCGAAAAAATGATCAGAATGCACTATGATTTTTTCGTTTAATTTCAGCTTGCTTTTTGATGCTGAGAAAACTTTTTATTCGGTTGAATGCTGATTTGATCAAAAGAAAGTGTTGGTGGTTTCATGATCTTGTTGAGATAAAAATTTTGTAAAATATTTGCTGTCATTGAACGGTGGCATAATGTAGTTCGGAAGGATAAGGATTTTAGCCCAATAATAACAAAAATAACAAAAAGCACAATAATTTGTGTTTCATGGGGCTCGACGGCCAAGGATGTCCATCAGGCACGTTTCGTCGTAAACGAGACCGAATGCCTGCAGAATGTGATTTTGGCAGCCATTCTGTGCCACCATGGTGTGTCTAACGCAAGGGTGTGGTCATTGCTTATTCTGTTGAATCTCACTTCGCCCAGGCCGTCACCGAAAGGCTGTTGTGGTTGTCTCCGTGCACTGTCTTCGCTTGTTATGGCCAATCCAGGGCCGTGTCGTATAGCACATCGAGTCACGGACGGTGGTCCTTCAGTTCAGTTTTCTGCCAAACTGGTCAGGGTGAAGTGAGATTTGACAAAATGAACAGAAAATCCAAACTTTGATATGAACACTCCAAACGGAGCATCAACAATTAGCACTCAGGGTGGTTTTGAATGGCAGCCGAATCGCATTCGAGAGGCTTTCGGTTCCGTTTTCGACGAAACAGGCCCAGGCGAAGTGAGATTCGCCAAAATCAGCAGATCCCAACTTTGTGTTGAGCACTTCAGTCTGGTGTCAAACGCAAACCGAGTCACGTTCAGAAAGTCGTCGGTTCCGATTTTGACACAACACGCATGGGTCAGTGGAATTCGACGAAATGAATATCCTCAAATTCGCTTCAGTTGGACATTCCTGGCTAGGTATAGTGTGGAATGGCAAACCGATTCATGCCCGGCAGACCTTAATCGGTTCCGCTTTCGATCAAATGAGCCTGGGAGCATGAGAATCGACAAAATGAGCATTATTGAGTTCGACAACCTTGATTTGGACACTCCAGCGCTCTATGCCGAATCGCAACTATCAGCCACGCTCGGTGAACATTCCATTTTCGAACAAACTGGCTTCGCCTCAGTGAGATTTAAAAAAATCTGAGGGGATTCAAGATTTGCATCAAATTATGAGGGTAGGTTCACGATTTGCAACAAGGTTTGGTTCACGATTTTCAACGATTTGTGAGGAAAAGTATCACGTCACAATCGTGGGACACACTTTTTCCAGGTCCATTTTCCAGCAAATCCTGTGGGGGTATCATCACGATTTCTCGTGACATCGGCTTCCGCCAGAATACAATGGGACGTATTTTTCGAAGATTAAAATTTGAACGGCGCATTGTTTTTTCTCAACGACGTCCAATTTTTTCCGTGTTTACCACAAAGTTCAATGACAGACGTTTCAAACAAAAACATTTCACTACCGCAGCATCTTCACAACGTTTTTCGCTTCGTTCTGAATTGATCCCAAAGTAGGAAAATATTTTTTACACTATCTCCTTCACATTGATGGGCTGAATCGAATTCTCAAACGAAGATTGGAACTTTGATCCTGGGGATGTTTCAATTTTTCAGAAGGAAGCTAAAACATTCGCCTTTCCCACAAACGCCGATTCACTGTGTTTTGGCGACAAGTAGGTACAGCCAACCAGAGCTGGTATGTTGGGTAACGACTTATTTTAAAGGTCTGGTTACACCAGGGGCCATCTAATTTGAACTGGGTCGATGCAACATCAGAACATCACGCCAAACATGAGTGTCATGATGTTTTGCGTCGGATGTCGCGGGGTCCTTCTCAAAACGAGAGCCGTGCGGACCGTGAAGTGGAGCTTGCGGAAGCTCACATAAACTGACCTGATTTGTTTTTATCAAACTGACCTGATTTGATAAAGACCCCTCCTGAGCTTTCCCTTATCTTACCTTTGCCAACCTCTCCAAAACCGAACCAACCTGTGATTTTCGCAATCTCCACACGTGCTCCTAAGCCGCATTTTGGCGCAACCTCATGCTGCGATTGATTCTAAATGGCGTTTGATTTCATAACGAACGCCCATGCACGAAGACTTTCGGAAATCTGTGTGTCATTTTTTCGTCTCGGATGACTTTTACATTCATTTGGTTTCTGATCGGCGATTCCTGTCCCCGGACTTTCGATTTTGGACCGTGATTTTTCTTCATTAATTCGTTTTTGTTATTCGGGCCAGTGCATTCCTGCAACGGATGTGGCTGTGCAGGCAGGGAAAAGCTGCGCCAACAATGGTGTGTGGTAGCAGCAATGGTTTTGGTCAAATGGGCTTCGCCTTCCCCTTATTTCATCGACTTTTTATTCTTCTCTGTTTCTTTTTGTCAATACTCGTATCCCAATGCCCGAATTTTTCTCTGGAGAGAGGGAAAACTACCGACCCTCTCTCATTAAGAAGTCCGCACCCCGATTTGCAGCAAAATTACCCACACTGGACCTTCAATGGTCTGCTCGCGTTTGTTCATCAGCCCGGCAACATGTGCTACTAAAACGTTGCTTGGACCAGGGCCAAGGAAGACAGGTGTCTTCCTCGGCCCTGGCTTGGACTATACCTATGAAAACACTCTACCTCTCCAACCTTCGATCACCCTCTTCTTTCACCAATCTTGACCATTTTTTTGCTGGATCTGTCCATGCGCATTTTTACGAATACATACACACTGCGGGCAGAACCGTTTGATGGCCGTTTTCCTCCAAATGCAAAAGACCCAGGTACCTATATTGGTGTGATGTTATCTTGAGGCGTCTTGAGAAGGGACGACCAATTTGCCTCTTTTTTATCGCCGTCTCGAATGCGGCACAATAAAAGGAGAGTCAATAAAACTGTCATGCGTGCGAGTGACTTTCTTGACTTTTCGTAGCTCACTCCAGATCTGATTCACAGCAGAAACGTATTATAGAACTGAACTAACAAAAGAGACCTGGCTCAGTTACATACTTTACCGAAAAAATTGCTGAATTTGCTTGTATTTTGCCATTTTTCAGCAATTTTAGTCAACATCTGAAAATATTTCTCAGAACCAAAATTATGGAGATTTTCAAGACCTTTCCAGAAATACCAAATACTCAATGTCGAAAAAAAGTGACTTGGCTCACTCCGGTTATACGCTGCCCAAGTTCCCTGTTATTTTGTTTTCACCATTTTTGACAGCTTTAACATGTATGAGCACCTATATTATTCTGCTGCCACTTTTCACCAACAGCATCATCGTTTGTTTGTCAGGCCCCGCCACACAAAAATAGTATTCGAAATGCATCCCTAGCATGCATGCAACACGCATTCTTCTTAATTATACCAATTGCACCTGTCTTTTCTATCTCGTGAGCAGAGCTTGGCGAAAAGAGAACCCCAAGCTAATTCTCGACTTTTTCAACGCGGAATTGTTTCATTATATTACACCAATTGCAAGCGTCCTTTGTTTGTCAGAAGCACACCTCCACAATAATTATTGAGCTCCTAGCAAAGCCATTGCTGAGACGAGTTAAAACACGCAGCGGAATGTTTGCTTTTTTGCAGTCTCCCGGCCGCGATTTTACAAACCCTGCCGCGACTTTAGATGGCAGAGAGCGTTTTGAGCAAGAATGCTCGATTGGGGCCCTTCACTCGCAAGAAAAAATATATTGTTTTTTCTTACCTAAAGCTATCTGAACCTGACCTAACCCTGTCCCCTTTTGGAAAATTCAATGCTCGCTTGGGGCCCGGCGTACCATCTACAGTCTCGGCAGGGTTTGTAAATTGGCCTCCCGGCCCCGTTTATCGCCCATTTCGGATTCCTGATTCTCAGAATTGCGTTCCACGGAACAGTGATTCCAGATTCCTGATTCTCAGAATTGCGTTCCACGGACAGTTATTCCAGATTCCTGATTCTCAGAATTGCGTTCCACGGAACAGTGTGCAAGAGCATACTGCTCTTTGCGGACATCCTGTCCTGTTTTATTTTCATTTGTTGGGCGTTATCAAGCCCTGATCTGCGGACTGCTCGGCGTGAATAAAATTCGCCTTGAATCGGCAGTTTGCGATTTGAAATATCCTATTTTTATCGTATATGAGGGCAACCTGCTGTTGGGCCCGGCGTGGCCAAGGCAAAGTCCCTCGCATTGAAAAGCTCGTAAAATATGCTCGTCTCTTGCAATTCAAGGCAGACGAGCATAGGAGAGGTCACCGCGGAAGCCGGGACCGGCCGCTGTCGGAGTCAGGTGATGCCAGTGCGGGCGCGGTAGATGGAGGAAAAGAAGAAGCCCGCAGCCTAAGACCGAGCCAAAGAGCCGGCAGCCTAAGACGGAGCAAAAGAAGAAGCCCGCAGCCTAAGACGGAGCCAAAAGAGCCCGCAGCCTAAGACGGAGCAGAGAAGAAGCCGCGACCCAACAACTTGGACAGCCTCTCCGGTCACCTGCCGGCCCGTTGCCGAAGCGGAGCCTCTCCCTTTAACCCAGTGCTCTAGCCCACCGCCATGCAAACGCTAGCTGGAGTGGCGGTATATAAATTAAAGGTGCTGCTAACCACGCCTCTGGCAGTCCGAAGCCTGCAAGCGCCCTTTGTTGGCGTGAGTTGGGACGGGCAGTCACCACAAAAATACTAAGGGGACTCTACTCCTCGAATGGCGCCCGAACGGGGACCCACGTGGGACGGTGGTTCTTCTGTAGTATAGTGGTAAGTATCCTCGCCTGTGACGCGAGAGACCGGGGTTCGATTCCCCGCAGGGGAGCCCCATCCCATAAGTGGTGTCCAACTAAAATAACCCCAATAGACTCAAGTCTGGTGATTTAAAAGAAAGAAGAAGAAAAATGTGACTGCCTTGGCTGCCGTGGGGGGTATTTGCAGCACAAGCCGCCGCCCAGCTTGAACACATTTGTGAACTTACAGCCCACTTTGTGTTCACATGTGGTGGGGGGTATGCAAGAGCATACTGCTCTTTGCGGACATCCTGTCCTGTTTTATTTTCATTTGTTGGGCGTTATCAAGCCCTGATCTGCGGACTGCTCGGCGTGAATAAAATTCGCCTTGAATCGGCAGTTTGCGATTTGAAATATCCTATTTTTTCGTATATGAGGGCAACCTGCTGTTGGGCCCGGCGTGGCCAAGGCAAAGTCCCTCGCATTGAAAAGCTCGTAAAAATATGCTCGTCCCTTGCAAATCAAGGCAGACGAGCATAGGAGAGGTCACCGCGGAAGCCGGGACCGGCCGCTGTCGGAGTCGGGTGATGCCAGTGCGGGCGCGGTAGATGGAGGAAAAGAAGAAGCCCGCAGCCTAAGACCGAGCCAAAGAGCCGGCAGCCTAAGACGGAGCAAAAGAAGAAGCCCGCAGCCTAAGACGGAGCCAAAAGAGCCCGCAGCCTAATACTAACTAACTGACTATAAGTGAAGCAGAAGTAGACTGACGTAAAAGTGAATTGACGTATAGAAGTGAACAGAGGAATAAGTGAACTGAGGAAGAAGTGGACTGACGTTGAAGTGGACTGACGTTGAAGTGACTGAGGAATAAGTGGACTGCGGTTGAAGTGGACTGGGGAATAAGTGGACTGAGGTTGACGTGACTGAGGAATAAGTAGACTGAGTTTGAAATGGATTGAGGAATAAGTAGACAGAGGTTGAAGTGGACTGGGGAATAAGTGCATGGAGTGAGGTTGAAGTGGACTGAGGAATGAGTGCATGTCTGGGGTTGAAGTGCGGACTAAGAAATAAGTGGACTGAGGTTGAAGTGGACTGAGGTTGAAGTGGACTGAGGAATAAGTGGACTGAGGTTGAAGTGACTGAGGAATAAGTGGACTGAGGAATAAGTGGACTGAGGTTGAAGTGGACTGAGGTTGAAGTGGACTGAGGTTGAAGTGGACTTAGGTTGAAATGACTGAGGAATAAGTGGACTGAGGTTGAAATGGATTGAGGAATAAGTGGACTGAGGTTGATGTGACTGAGGATTAAGTGGACTGAGGTTGAAGTGGACTTAGGTTGAAATGACTGAGGAATTAGTGGACTGACGTTGAAATGGATTGAGGAATAAGTGGACTGAGGTTGAAGTGGACTGAGGAATGAGTGGACTGAGTTTGAAATTGATTGAGGAATAAGTGGACTGGGGTTGAAGTGGACTGAGGAACAAGTGGACTGAGGAATAAGTGGACTGAGGTTGAAGTGGACTTAGGTTGAAATGACTGAGGAATAAGTGGACTGAGGTTGAAATGGATTGAGGAATAAGTGGACTGAGGTTGAAGTGACTGAGGAATAAGCGGACTGAGGTTGAAGTGGACTTAGGTTGAAATGACTGAGGAATTAGTGGACTGAGGTTGAAATGGATTGAGGAATAAGTGGACTGAGGTTGAAGTGGACTGAGGAATGAGTGGACTGAGTTTGAAATTGATTGAGGAATAAGTGGACTGGGGTTGAAGTGGACTGAGGTTGAAGTGACTGAGGAATAAGTGGACTGAGGTTGAAGTGGACTTAGGTTGAAATGACTGAGGAATAAGTGGACTGAGGTTGAAATAGATTGAGGAATAACTGGACTGAGGTTGAAGTGACTGGGGATGGGGAATAAGTGGACTAAGGTTTAAGTAGACTTAGGTTGAAATGACTGAGGAATTAGTGGACTGAGGTTGAAATGGATTGAGGAATAAGTGGACTGAGGTTGAAGTGGACTGAGGAATAAGTGCATGGACTGAGGTTGAAGTAGTCTGAGAAATAAGTGGACTGAGGTTGAAGTGGACTGAGGAATAAGTGGACTGAGGTTGAAGTGACTGAGGAATAAGTGGACTGAGGTAGAAATGGATTGAGGAATAAGTGGACTGAGGAATGAGTGGACTGAGGTTGAAATTGATTGAGGAATAAGTGGACTGAGGTTGAAGTGGTTTGTGGACTGAGGAAAGTGGATAGGGGAAGAATTGGACTGAAGTAGAATTGGACTGATATCGAAACGGGAAGAAGCTGCGAGGAATTCCGATTGAGTCCAATTCAGCCTCAGTCTCTTCTACTTTATAGTCCCCCGAATATAGATTGGACAGTTTTGCAAGGGATCGGGATTTTGGCAGTTCAAGCTCTTCAGCAAGCTTCGACAGCTTGATTGTTCAACTCTTCGTATTGTGGGTCATCAATTAAAAGCACCAGATCGATTGACAGCAGCAGCCTTTCGATGTTGTCCATTTTTTTAAACGAATGCATGAATAGATGTTACTCGTGGGTATAGGGCCTCGGAAGAAATCCACGGAAAAGAACACCCCACAGGACTGCTTTGCTGCCTGACAATGAAAGCGACACAAGAGTCTTGATGAGACAGGAAACCAACGAACGCAACAAGCAAAATAATTTTCTCTCTCATGCAAGAACACGCGATCCTCATTCACATTGCGTCGCACGTTCGCGCACGAAAAAGTATGTAGCATGATCATGTCGTATGGTCAGCGCAAGTTCGCGTAGCGCTACTCATGCGATGGTCTGAATGAACCTTAAGACGGAGCATGAGAAGAAGCCGCGACCCAACAACTTGGACAGCCTCTCCGGTCACCTGCCGGCCCGTTGACGAAGCGGAGCCTCTCCCTTTAACCCAGTGCTCTAGCCCACCGCCATGCAAACGCTAGCTGGAGTGGCGGTATATAAATTAAAGGTGCTGCTAACCACGCCTCTGGCAGTCCGAAGCCTGCAAGCGCCCTTTGTTGGCGTGAGTTGGGACGGGCAGTCACCACAAAAATACTAAGGGGACTCTACTCCTCGAAAGTGATTCCAGATTCCCGATTCTCAGAATTGCGTTCCACGGAACAGTGATTCCAGATTCCTGATTCTCATAATTGCGTTCCATGGAACAGTGATTCCAGATTCCTGATTCTCAGAATTGCGTTCCACGGAACAGTGATTCCAGATTCCCGATTCTCAGAATTGAGTTCCACGGAACAGTGATTCCAGATTTCTGATTCTCAGAATTGCGTTCCACGGAACAGTGATTCCAGATTCCTGATTCTCAGAATTGAGTTCCACGGAACAGTGATTCCAGATTTCTGATTCTCAGGATTGCGTTCCACGGAACAGTGATTCCAGATTCCCGATTCTCAGAATTGCGTTCCACGGAACAGTGATTCCAGATTTCTGATTCTCAGAATTGCGTTCCACGGAACAGTGATTCCAGATTCCTGATTCTCAGAATTGAGTTCCACGGAACAGTGATTCCAGATTCCTGATTCTCAGGATTGCGTTCCACGGAACAGTGATTCCAGATTCCCGATTCTCAGAATTGCGTTCCACGGAACAGTGATTCCAGATTCCTGATTCTCAGAATTGCGTTCCACGGAACAGTGATTCCAGATTTCTGATTCTCAGAATTGCGTTCCACGGAACAGTGATTCCAGATTCCTTATTCTCAGAATTGAGTTCCACGGAACAGTGATTCCAGATTCCTTATTCTCAGGATTGCGTTCCACGGAACAGTGATTCCAGATTCCCGATTCTCAGAATTGCGTTCCACGGAACAGTGATTCCAGATTCCTGATTCTCAGAATTGCGTTCCACGGAACAGTGATTCCAGATTCCTGATTCTCAGAATTGCGTTCCACGGAACAGTGATTCCAGATTCCTGATTCTCAGGATTGCGTTCCACGGAACAGTGATTCCAGATTCCTGATTCTCAGGATTGCGTTCCACGGAACAGTGATTCCAGATTCCCGATTCTCAGAATTGAGTTCCACGGAACAGTGATTCCAGATTTCTGATTCTCAGAATTGCGTTCCACGGAACAGTGATTCCAGATTCCTGATTCTCAGAATTGAGTTCCACGGAACAGTGATTCCAGATTTCTGATTCTCAGGATTGCGTTCCACGGAACAGTGATTCCAGATTCCCGATTCTCAGAATTGCGTTCCACGGAACATTGATTCCAGATTCCTGATTCTCAGAATTGCGTTCCACGGAACAGTGATTCCAGATTCCTGATTCTCAGAATTGAGTTCCACGGAACAGTGATTCCAGATTCCTGATTCTCAGGATTGCGTTCCACGGAACAGTGATTCCAGATTCCTGATTCTCAGGATTGCGTTCCACGGAACAGTGATTCCAGATTCCTGATTCTCAGGATTGCGTTCCACGGAACAGTGATTCCAGATTTCTGATTCTCAGAATTGCGTTAAACGGAACAGTGATTGCAGGATTCTCGGTGGTTCTGGAATGTTGTGTTTCTTGGATGTCCTTTTCTTTACTGGGGTGACAATAAAATAACAATGTGCATGCAATTCGAAAGTAGGCAAGTTTTTTTTATCTCAGATGATGTACATGGAATGGATGTACGTGTAAATATGCCCAAATGGCTGTTTCCGCCAATCTGACTATCCGTTTAAATATAAGGTGTTTTGCCATCCAATGTTTTGAAAACGTCCGGAGAATTTGTTTAAAACACCATGATTTCAGAATTGTCATAATTTCAACTTCAATTTGATTCTTCAAGTTTTTTACTTTTTCACATTTTTTGTAGAAAGTTTTTTAATTAGAAAAAATTTAATAATTGCATTTGTTTTTAGCAAAAAGAATTCGATACTTTGACACGAGAAATGATTAATCCGTTGACCGCCCCTTTCTCTCATTCGCAAGTTGCAGTCTCCGAGAACTGCGTGGGAATCCAAGAAACGGGAACACAAAAATCGGAATACAAGAGGCGGGAATCCAAATAATGGGAATCGAAGAAACAGCATGATTTTCTCCAAGAAACGGAAATCCAAGAAACGGGTCGACGCCTTGATGAAAATCTTAAGCATTGACAGGACAATTCTATTTAACTATCACGTCTGTGACTTGAGAAGATTACAACATGCATTTTTTGATCAACACGCATTACCAACATCGGAATTTGATTTTCAGGGAGAGTGTCTCAACGCCACCTTTGGTTTACAAACGCCTTGTTTAAAAATATGGAAACCGAAATTACCTGCGTCAGCAATGGTTAATTGAATCGACCACATAACAAAGAACACGAAAGAGATGACTAGACAAGCCATCCTCTCTGTTGAGTTGTTGTTGAAATTATTCTTCCTCTCCTTACCGGTGATTAATCGAAAGAAAGTGGGTGAATATGCCAAAATCAAAATACTTCGGATGAGGATCCTGTAGAAATATTTTCCGTAAGTATAAAGCCATTTACGAGATTCGCGCTGCGCTTGTCTTGCTATTTCAAATATACCGGCGACATTTAGGTTTCAGCCGCTTTAAACGTCCTCTTTCAAATGATTAAAAAAAACCAGGAAAGTGGATTCTTACAGCTTGGTTAAAATGAACTTGCTCCAAAGGACGTTGCCGACACAAATCAAAAATGAAAGTTTTGACACATTGAAAAGATTATTTTGCCGGTGAGCATTTTGCAACATGCTTTTTGAAACTCTGAATTTTGCAACCGCCCATTTTGCAACCGATCCTTTTGCAACCGCACATTTTGCAACCGGACTTTTGGCAACCGAGCATTTTGCAACCGCGGAAACACTGGAGTTCGTTACTGCCCAATAAGTTTGATCGTTACTGCTGTAGCGATCAAAATCGGGCAGTACCACTGCAGTAACATATGGCATAAGCGAATACCAGCGCCAATTGTACGTTGATCCTGCAACGTCGGACGAGACATTCGGCCCCACGTGAAAGGCCAACTTTCGAGTGAAGTTGGCCCCCCGGCCGGTGAAAACTACCCCTCCGGATATCGACCATGGCAATCGTTGATGCCACGTCACTGCAGCTTGCTCCCGAATTTGATCGTTACAGCTGGTTCTTGCCTGATTTGATCGGTACTGCTGTCAAGGAGGTTGAGATATTCGCCCCTTTCACGGGGGTGGCATATCGCAAAGGGGCGATTATCTCAGCACATCACGTTGCAGTATGATAACGATAAAATTTGATACCCAAACTACAGCCGGGTCCAACTTCACGCACATGAATTACACTGGAGATTCCCGGATGCGATTTTACAAACCCTGCTGCGACTTTTGATGGCAGAGAACATTTTGTGCAAGAATGCTCGATAGGGACCCCGTACTCGCATGAAAGTTTTTTCCTACCTAAAGCTATCTGAACCTGACCTAAACCAGCCCCCTCTGGAAAAAAAACAATGCTCGCTGGGGGCCCGGCCTGCCATCTGAAGTCGCGGCAGGGTTTGTAAACTGGCTTCCCGGATTGTGGGCAACCAGAGACACCGTTTTTCACCTCAAACCAGCACGCCACTGTGCTGAGGCTGTCCTTTTGTCCAATTTCGAGGGACTGGCTTTCAAAATAGGCCGTGTTTACATCTTTATGTTGGGCAATCTCACAGTTGCTTAAGCATGATCACACAGACACAATTGGACTCAATTGCAGCATCAGGCGTGGGCCTATTTCATTCCCTTTTGCACGAATTTCATCATGAATAATTGGTGTGCATACACAGAGGTATCCTACTGCTTGAACCTTCAAAATTGGGCATTTTTGCATTTCCTGACGTCAATGATTTCACAACACTCAATGATTTCTCAATGAATGGCAATGCGAATGGGTACATGATGTTCCGTGACATTCGCACGCGAAACAAGTTCCAGTCTCTGCTGGTACAATTTTTGTCGGCATCTTTGCACCGGTTGACACGTGTGCAGCTGGCCTTCAATTCGAAGAAAATATGAGCAGAGACCTTGTTTCAAAAACTCTCCAGTATGGAGATTGCTCTTCAGCGAAACTTCAATCAGGAATTCTCCATCGTTGTAATGTGTGCAGCAATGTGATTGGGCTGGTTAGCGCTCAGTTTTCCAATGCTTGTGGGACTTCTCCAAAACATTTCAGTTGCAACGATGGAGAATACCTGACTGAAGTCATCGCTGAAAAGCAATCTCCACACTGCTAGAGTTTTGGAATTTTTAGGGATGTCATTTCGGGGTATGACGTCAACGGCCCCCAGCGGCTCACTTGCCCCTCTACCTGGCATCTGATATTGGTCGCCCCAGTGGGAAATTTGGCCTCTCTCAAGAATTCCAAAACGAATCCTAAAATTCCAAAATTTCATCAGCTTCTGGGGGCTCCGCCTCTGGACCCCCTGTCTGGGCTGCGGTCTGATCCTTCTCCGAGATCTGCCCCCCTACGGAAACCTGAAATGACGTCCTTGTCTGACCCATGGATTGATGAACTCGCGTTTAATGAAACTGCCCAAGAGATGTGCGAAAGTTTGAAATTTTATTTTGACCTGCATATCAAGAAAAGTCTCATTTCATGACTGCTTCGGTATGACCAATATAGGAATCCCGCACTTTGAGGCCGGGCCAGCTGCAGCTATACGTATCTCATCGGTGTCAATAACGCGTGTTACAATTTAGATTTGTATCAAATGGAAGCGAATAATTGGCCGCTTTTCGTACGAATAACATTGCTAAAACTGAAAGCTACGTTCCCTTCAGCTGTCAATTGCTCGTCCAACTCCTCTTTGAATTGTTTTTGTGCAGAAATCCTGAAAATTGGCTTCGATTAAGAAATTCCAGAAGAAATCTGTGTGTGCTAATACTCGTGTATAATACCATATTAATATTGCTCAAAGCAGAATAACGAAACTATAAACAAAGAAAAGACAAAACAATAAATTGCAAAATGTCATTTAAAAACTACGAACATACAACGTACATACACGACAAAAAGCCCAAAACGGGCCATTATGGGTTTGTGTTGCATGCAGTTGTCGACTGGAGGCCCACTCTGATAAGTGAGCCAAATTTGGTGCCAAGGCCCCAGATATAAACCCCAATTGCGCAGACTGCTTGTTCTATGGTCCAGAACTGTATAGTTATCCATTTTGATGGGGAAAAATTGACCTATCGTATTGATATTGGCGCATAATGAGTTATATCAACGCTTGCTGGGTGAGTTTCTAGCCAATTGTTATACAATCCACATTTTATCTCCAATTTTTTTCCAATTTTCAGGATTTTATTGCTTTCCCTGGCGTTGCAATCTACTTGTAATGGCTCTCTTTTTTCGAGCCATGCCTACTTTTAGGCATCTGAATTGGCGAAAAAAGAGTGAGAATAAAAAAGCAGCCAGGGAATGAAAGACATTTGTGGTGCCATATGGCATCATAGACGACATAAAGGTTACCTTTTTTCAAATTACAATTTTTGGAACAATGGTTCAACAGATATTTGTCAGGATTTTAAAGGCAAAAGCTTTCCTCAACGGGGAAAGAGCGCCGAATCAGATCTGAGTATGGGCGATTTTTAGAAGCATGCATACAGATTAAGGTTAAGTCCTTTTTATGGGGGGAGACAATTGAACGACCGCAGGGAAACATTTTCTGAAAACAGTCGTACTCATAACCATGCAATTGTATCATCCCTTTGGTGCCACCATAACGCAAAGATTGCCTTTTCTCTGTGGCGAAATCGTGGAATTGCACAATATGACGTGATCTGCTGTTTTTCAGTAGGCGTACACCAAACTTTATAGGCTGACGTCAGGCAGTTGGCTGATACTAGGCAAGGTTGAAGTAGGGTAGGAAGGTCACGTTATAGGTTTGCATTATTGCAGTGAGATATTTTAGTTGTGTTGGCCAAGAGATAGACAGGTTTGAGCGAAGAAACATTGCGGGGGGACCCTTACAATAATGGTGCAATTGAAACAAAACTTAAAACAATCGCGACCTAACCCAATCTAATCTGCCACAACCTGATCTGACTTACCTTGATATAAACGGCTTAAATAAAGCCCACATTTCGCTCAGCCCGCAACAAGAATAGAATGAGAAAAATAAAGCAGGAAATAAAACAAAGAAAATGCAAAAAGAAAACTGTTTGCCGATGTCAAGGGGCGCAATTTCACAACACAGAGAAAAGGCACACCCTGTGCCGTCTGCTGGCGCCAAAGGGGGACACAATTGCACGGTTTATAATTACACGGCTTTTTTCTGAAAATATTTCCCTGCGAACGTGCAACTGTGCCCCTCCCTTATAAACGACATAACCCACAGATTATGTGTGCGATTCCACAAAGTTCTTCACCCTTCTCATGTGTAAAGGTTGTTTTAATTACAATAATTTGTAGAGCAAGAATATTCGAGTTGTGAACCAACATTCACAATATTGCACCAAAATTACTGAAGAAAAAATTATTGAGAACAAGCGCAAATAGTTTGGGCATCTAAGTGTCAAGATATCTATAGTATTATTAGTGAATAAAGTTTGGCAGCTACATCAATCCAAAAAAGGTAGAAGCCGACAGATCCGAACGATGAGGCTGACCAAAAGACTCCACAGTTGTCCTGCAAATTCAGAACGAATCATCAAGACCCGCCACACTGTTGTGACGACTGCTCGTTGACTCACTCTGTGAAGCATGTACCACCTGAAAAGTATGTACCTCTCCTCTGCACCCCCTGTTGCACTTTAGGGGTGGGTAGTTTTCCACTGTGTAATTTGCGGCATGAAACAAACTGTGAAGTACCACCGATATGTTATCAAGATGATACAAATGCGCGAGGTAGTGAAAAATTTCGAATGGGAGTTAAGGACCTTCCCCCCTTGTAAAAAAAAACAAAATAAAATAAAAGGCCAAACTATGAGGTGTAGTTAGCTTTGGCTCACGAGCCGTTTCTTCTTGAAGATTGTTTTAAAATTTCAAAGTTGCAGAGCCCTCTGCTGTTGCGAACCCCTTGCGAAGACATCACCCCAGTGGACGCCCTGTTTTCTGCTGGAGTGGTTTATTTATTTACTAGGGGAAAAGGAATGGACTAGGACACAAGTGACCTGGAAAAAAACAATGCTCGCTGGGGGGCCCGGCCTGCCATCTGAAGTCGCGGCAGGGTTTGTAAACTGGCTTCCCGGATTGTGGGCAACCAGAGACACCGTTTTTCACCTCAAACCAGCACGCCACTGTGCTGAGGCTGTCCTTTTGTCCAATTTTGAGGGACTGGCTTTCAAAATAGGCCGTGTTTACATTTTTATGTTGGGAAATCTCATAGTTGCTTAAGCATGATCACACAGACACAATTGGACTCAATTGCAGCATCAGGCGTGGGCCTATTTCATTCCCTTTTGCACGAATTTCATCATGAATAATTGGTGTGCATACACAGAGGTATCCTACTGCTTGAACCTTCAAAATTGGGCATTTTTGCATTTCCTGACGTCAATGATTTCACAACACTCAATGATTTCTCAATGAATGGCAATGCGAATGGGTACATGATGTTCCGTGACATTCACACGCGAAACAAGTTCCAGTCTCTGCTGGTACAATTTTTGTCGGCAACTTTACACCGGTTGACACGTGTGCGGTTGGCCTTCAATTCGAAGAAAATATGAACAGAGACCTTAGTTGTTTCAAAAACTCTCCAGTGTGGAGATTGCTCTTCAGCGAAGACTTCAATCAGGAATTCTCCATCGTTGTAACGGGTGCAGCAATGCGATTGGGCTGGTTAGCGCTCACTTTGCCAATGTTTGTGGGACATCTCCAAAACTTTTCAGTTACAACGATGGAGAATACCTGATTGAAGTCTTCGCTGAAGAGCAATCTCTACACTGGCAGAGTTTTGGAATTTTCAGGGATGTCATTTCAGGGGAATGGCGTCAACGGCCCCCAGCGGCTCACTTGCCCCTCCCTGGCATGTGATATTGGTCGCCCTAGTGGGAAATTTGGTCTCTATCTAGAACACCAAAACGAATCCTAAAATTCCAAAATTTCTTCAGCTTCTGGGGGCTCCGCCTCTAGACCCCCTGTCTGGGCTGCGCTCTGATCCTTCTCCGATATCTGCCCCCCTACGGAAACCTGAAATGACGTCCTTGTCCACCAGAAGCACGGATGACCCAGGGATTGATGAACTCGCGTTTAATGAAACTGCCCAAGAGATGTGCGAAAGTTTGAAATTTTATTTTGACACGCATACCAAGAAAAGTCTCATTTCATGACTGCTTCGGTATGACCAATAGGAATCCCGCACTTTGAGGCCGGGCCAGCTGCAGCTATCTCATCGGTGTCAATAACGCGTGTTACAATTTAGATTTGGATCAAATGGAATGGAAGCAAATAATTGGCCACTTTTCGACGAATGACATTGCTAAAAACTGAAAGCTACGTTCTCTCCAGCTGTCAGTTGCTCGTCCAACTCCTCTTAGAATTTATTTTTTGTGCAGAGATCCTGAAAATTGATTTCGATTAAGAAATTCCGGAAGAAATCTGTGTGGGCTATAATACTCATGTATAATACCATATTAATATTGCTCAAAGCAGAATAACGAAACTATAAACAAAGAAAGGACAAAACAATAAATTGCAAAATGTCATTTCAAAACTACGAAAACATGCGAGTAGGTACAGCGTACATACACGACAAAAAGCCCAAAACGGGCCATTATGGGTTTGTGTTTGCATGCAGAAAAAAATGTTCCTTCCTGTTGCTTGCAGTTGTCGACAGGATGCCCACTCTGAAAGTGTGCCAAATTTGGTGCCAAGGCACCATACATAAACCCCAATTGTGCGGATCGCTTGAATATACAAGGGAGGCCGCTGTTCCTTTTAGGAATTTTAATTTCTACTGCAAATCCGTCGCGTTGGCGTCCCCACAAAATTTTTGCCTTGTGTTATTGGGGGAAAATGTGGTGTGGCGAGTTCGACGCACGTGGCAACGGGTTTTTGCGGTGATGGTCGTGGATGGACTGGTTGTGAACGTGAATGTGACAGGATTGTGTACGTGAATGGGAGTGCTTTGTCAACGTAATTGGGGTCACTTGAAGAAGGGACCAGTTTCTTGGCGGGGTAGGGGGCAAGTTTTTGGTTGTCTACGACCGTAGGCCCTATTGTGGCATCTGGAAAGGGATTAGACGTGCGTGAATGGAGAACGTTGGCTTGTGAACGTTGATGAATGTTTGGCTGACGTGGACGACCATGAGAGTTGGTTACTAACGACAGGGTGTGTAAAAATGGTTGAACGTGATGTGA
>JASGXE010007861.1:0-18042 GCA_030068105.1 Sinentomon sp. SZTP_YWyxl
GTAACTCGTTGAAGCTCCACAATCAATTCCCACACCGAGAGTGACATCTTGTTGTGGGTCGGAGTAATGTGTGGATGCGCTCAGTTCAAAAAAGACATTTTTTGCGTTGTACTTGGCCCATCATTATGTGGTAACCTGTTTTTGGCTTTCACAGAAGAGCTGATGCACTCTTCGTTATACAGGGTGCCCCAAAAGTAAATGGACAGTTGTGTGTAAGTTTGTAGATATCGTTTAATTGTGCAGAAGTGGTTTCGTGTCGTTTCGTGCACTCATGGTTCACTTTTACAAATAAATGTGATGGTGTTGTCTTCATATTGTTTTCGGGTTTTTGAAGAATTGAATTGAATTTCTGCTGAGAATTGGACGGGGTTGTCCTGCACTGCTCATTTGTACACTTGCTGACCATTCATGTCGCACCACTTCTGCCATCTGTCAGTAACGCCACGCTAGCACATTGCACCGCACATTTCAGTGGTGACGGTCGTTAATGCTACGACGATGGCATCTCCCAGTTCCTGGATTGTCCTGGGTTTGGTTGCGTAAACCTTATCCCTCACGAAACCCCATAGGAAGAAATCAGGATGTGTGAGATCTGGCGACCGAGGAGGCCACTCAATGCTTCCTCGGCAGCCGATCCAGTGATTCGGAAAATGGTCGTTGCACCAAGCCACAGCCTGGTTGCAATGCGCTGGAGTGCCATCCTGTTGCCAAAACATTTCGCCCAGCCGGGCGTGCCCTTCTGAAACGAAAAAAAGAGACAATCAAACAAAACCAACCGTGACAAGACAACTGCGTCCGTTTACTTTTGGGGCACCCTGTATTTGACGTCTTCAAAATATCTCTGGCATTTTTGCAATTCCTGATTACTTCGAGTAATCTTGGCTGCTGGATCTCATTCTTTCCCCCGGACCCCTGTCCATCGTTGAGTGTTTATGTTCTTCCCCCCTCCGTCCAAAGCAAAATAGCTGTTTCGTGTGGAAACTTACACCTGCAATGCCATATTGTGCTTTAACTCTGAATAAAAACTCTGTGCCGCGGGAATTGAAGCTATTAGGTCCTATATCGTCCAAGAAAGATCGAAATTTATCTTCACTGTACAGGCAAAAAAAATTAACTGCCGGTGACACATTAGAGCGACGGCCTTGCTCTAAATGTCCCTCTTTGCAAAACTAGTCGTTACTTTGACTCGTTTTCCCCCGTACAATTAGGGATTGGAACGGCCTCTCCTCTACTTCACCGCTTATCTCACATACGATTGCATCCCTGGGCGCCATTCTCGCAGAGCGTAATTAATTGCTTATTGTGGTTGTGTTTCTGTATCTTCTCTCACTTTTTCGCTGTTCTTTCACCATGCATGTCTTTTCACCCGGTTTTTGTCACCATAACATTTGTGACAGTATTGTTTGAATAATAATAAATTATTATTATAGCACTGTTCTCTCCATTTGATCCCACAAGCTCGAATCTGTTGTCTCCGTTCAAGACCATCAGATGCTAAAGACCTGATTCTTTTACATTTTTCCATTGTTGTCGTGAAGCAAAAATGAATCGGAAAATCGCCACCAGAGGCGCTCTTCTGGGACCAAGCCATTGTTTTCACACAGCAATAATTCAATTTCTACGACTGACGAATTCAATTTTTTTCGGTCAACACACATCTTAGCATCGCAAGAATGCTTTCAGCGCTTCCGTGCCACTTCTTTGGATCCAGAAGAGCGCCTCTGGTGGCGATTTTCCGAATCATTTTTTCTTCACGACAACAATGGAAAAAAAATGATAAAGAATCTTTACATTTTAGTTATGAAGTGTTGTCTTGCACCGTTATCCAAACAGAAATAAAAGTGCCACATTACAACAAAGGTTAAAAGGGAGAAACTTTTGTTTCCATTGCAAAGTTAAGTTTTCGCAAAGTTGCATTGTTGCCCCACTTGATTGTGTGCGTAGCTGTTCCATTTGCTTTCGTATCATAATAATCAAAATATTTTTTCATAATGCAGTTGGTCCATCTGCTTTCGAACCATATCCTGGTTGGGTCGACAATTTCAACGGTCCAAACACTGCAGCGTTGGCAGTTGCAAAAGGAATTCTGAGGATTGTGCCCATTTGTCCTGATTATCGTGTCGAATGCGTTCCAGTTGACATCGTTGCAAATGGCTTGATTGCAGCCACATGGAAGAAGTTAACGGATGGAAGGTTAGACAAGATAATTAGGAATCTAGACTATCATCGGGAATCCTTGGACAAAACTATATCTAGACCTTTGGGAATCCTTGTGACAAAACTAGGAATCTAGACCAATGGGAATCCTTGGGCAAAACTGGGAATCTAGACCATTGAATAGGAATCTAGACTGTTGGGAATCCGTGGACAAAACCAGGAATCTAGACATATTGAGAATCCTTGGACAAAACTAGGAATCCAGACCATTGGGAATCCTTGGACAAAACTGGGAATCTAGATCATCGGGAATAGGACAAAACTAAGAATTTAGACCATTGGGAATCCTTGGACAAAACTTGAAATCTGGACCATTGGGAATCCTTGGAGAAAACTTGAAATCTGGACCATTGGGAATCCTTGGACAAAACTAGGAATTTACACCATTGGGAATCATTGGACAAACCTAGGAATCTGGACCATTGGGAATCCTTGGACAAATGAAGGAATCTAGACCATTGGGAATCATTGGACAAAACTGGGAATCTTGATCATTGGGAATCCTTGGACAAAACTCGGAATTTTGACGATTGGGAACCTTGGACAAAACTGGGAAAATGGACCTTGATTGCAGCCACGTTGAAGAAGCTAACTGATGGAATCTTAGACACAGATAATTAGGAATCTAGACTGTGCACGTGCCTATACATGTCCAATAGAAACAGAACGTACGAGGTTCCTTAAATGTTTGTGGTTGCTGTTCCTTGCCCGCCCCCTCCGGAATCCCTTTAACTTTAGTAAATTACTAGTGGGGCTTCGCCCCACTGCGGCCTTCGGCCGCAACCGTGTTTCGGCGCTGCGTTTCCATTTGCGGCCTTCGGCCGCAAAAGGGAGCTCTATCTGCCCAAGTCCAGCTGGTTCTTCATTAGGTTTGCAAATGGAGTGGAATTTGTACAGTCGCTGCAATCATTGGAATACACGAAGGTTTAGCAAGTCATTGGAATACATGAAGATTTAGCAAGTTTTGGAGGGAGTTGCTCACCAATTTGTACAGGCTTGCAACTGTCATGCATTGGCCAGCGGCGTCAGAATTAGTTTGTGCCCGCGCTGACAATACATGGCTGGTTTCCCTCCCTCCTCCCTTTTCTTTACTTGCTGAGTATGTCACTGTGCTTTGATATTTGATATTTTTGGTGGAGTTGTTGCACCCATGTCCGTCGTAGAATGTTTTTGTTTGTGAGGTTTTGGCGTTGCCTGAACGGTGTTTTGAAACTTTTCTGTCATTGTGTGGAGGCGTTGTTTGACTGGCTGATGTGGGGGGATTTGTTGACCACTGGCCGTTGTTTGACTGGCTGATGTGGGGGGACTTGTTGACCACTGGCCGTTGTTTGACTGGCTGATGTGGGGGGATTTGTTGACCACAGGCCGTGTCTTTTTCCTGCTTTTTTTTAGGCTGACAATTGAACGATGGGGCGTTGCATGAATAATCGCTTTCAGTTTTATAATTGCGAGGAACGAATTTGCATTGTGCGTGTTGAAGAAGTCAATGCTTCCTTCCAAACGACATTTGTTATGACTTTTTTCTTATCTCTTGTTTGAATTCTAATGTTTTTGGGATTCGTGCAACGCGATAGTGCAACGTAAAGCTGGCCGTGCGAAAATATTGGGCGATTGATAAATATGCCAACACTTTCAAAACTCTGACCTTGGGATTTGTTGATGGTCATTGCAAAAGCTAATCTGACCGGAAATTGACGGCGGTGAAGAATGAACGGCAAATTGCTTGTTTCTCCTGTGTCTAATTTTATTCTGGGAATGAATATTATGCTTCCTGCATTTGCTCCAGTGATAATTTTGGCGGCGATATTATTTTTGTGTAATTGAACAATGCAGAGTCTGGTGCCATTGCACAGGCCGTTTGAAATGCTGAGATTTCTCAACAGCATCACGATGGCCCCTATTTTTAAGTTGAGTTTGTGTGGTGGCAATCCGGGAAGGTTTATGGAGTTGAGATACTCGATTTGATATTCCAATTGGACATCTTCGTCAGTTTGGTCAATTCCTCTGTGGGTTGCGTGGTCAATGCTGTAATAAGTTATACATTGCTCCTGCATTCGTTTCAGTACCTTTTCGTTGATATTGTTGACGTCCTCATTGTGTGGTGCCAAAATGACTTGCTTTTCTAAGTTTGTGGTCGTTGAGATTTCGGTGCCGAATACGGCATTGCTGACGTCTTCTGTGCGCCATGCTTCAGGAATGTCAAAGTCTGACACCAAGCCGTCGCCAATGGTCAATAGAAATTTTGCGTGGTTGTCATCGTTTGTGCGCATATTTGTTTTCAGTGTCAAGCACTCGAAGTTGTTCCACAAATGTGATAATTTAATGATTTCATCAACGATGGATGATTGATGTCCATGTTGGACCACAGGCAACACCTGTCGAAAATCACCTCCAAGAATTATGAGTTTTCCACCAAAAGAAATTGTCTGGCGAGTGACGTCTTGAAGTGTTTTGTCAACCATTTCTAGAGCTTTTCTGGGGATCATTGATGCTTCGTCCCAAATAATAACGTCTGTTTCGCGCAGTCTTCGTTTGTCTGCATCTGTGGGCAGGAAACATATTTGGCGAGTGTCCAAATTTAGGGGCAAGCAAAATGCTCTGTGGGAAGTCATGCCGCCTGGCAAAAGAATTGATGCGATTCCTGTCCAGGATACACACAGCACCTTTTTTCCTTCTCCCCTCAGTGTGTATATCAGGGCTTTGTAAAGAAAAGTCTTGCCACTTCCGCCAGGACCATCGATGAAAAAGCATCGGCGGGGGATTCTTTCTGACTGGGGATTTTTTACCCGAGATTGTTCAAGTATGATTTCATAAGCTCGTAATTGGTCGGTGTTTAGTTGTGCTTTGAGTTGTGCTCCAAGTTCGTTATTTTCTTTTTGCATTGCTTCGATTGTCCCTGAATCGGAATCAGAGAGACTTCGGACAGGTGATGGTAGGTCAAAGTCGCTGAGAGTTAACTTTTCGTGTGTCAGAATCTTGTTGATTTCGTGCAAAGCCCTGTCTTCGTTGTCGCAATCTTCGACAAAATGCGACTTGAACTTTTCCCATATCTGTCGTGCGTTCGCCGGCATTTCGCCAATCATAAACCACGCAAAGAATTGTCGCAGTTGTGTTGGCATCATTATGTGGCATGCCTCGTCGAATATTTTAAATATTTCGTCCATACTCTCCACCAAACCCAATGCAACTGCAGCCTCTCTGTAAGTATTGTATTTTTTCCCTTCGAATGTTTTCAGGTCATCGAAATGTTTGGCACCCTGTAGGCGATTTAGAATTAATTTCATATGGAAGCGTTCGATGTCTTTTGGAGAAACGTTGTTGACTCGTCCAACTATTTTGCAAAATCTCTTACGTTGCTGCCAAGTTTTAGTTTGTTTGTCGAATACATAATGTTCAGGGATGTTTCTGTAAAGAATATTGTTGGCAGCAGGATCACGCTGGTTCAGCTCAAACCAAGCAGTCAAAGTTGTACGTTGGCTCTTTGGGTTTTCCAAAACTTCAGTTTCGTGGCCTTCCTGAAAAGTAACAAACTGGTGATTTTCGGTGTGAACTGCTAAACGGTAAACTGCATGTGATCTGCCTGACATGGGTATTTCTTCAATTCGCCATGCAGCCTCTATCGGGCTGAGATAACGACTGTCTATGTATTCTTTGATTTCATCTGTTCTATCCAAGTCCTCTCCATGAATTTCCAGACGTGCCCTGTCATGCCCTTTGTGTATGTATTTGTAGATATATTTTGTGCTCAGAATTGAGGAGCAATATTCCACATTTATGTGGCAGTTATATTTTGACAGCAAGAATGGGTTGAAAGGAACAACCATGCTGTTGTCAACTGCATCCCCTGTTTTGCCATAACGAAAGGCCATGTCTCGATTGTCTCGCCTCTTGTATTTGGGATATCCATTTTTTTCAATTTCGGTGCGATTTGTGAATGGTTTTGGGAATTTTTTCGTGCAGGTTCCATTGACATTGAGGCATGGTGATTGTTGTGAGTGTGGGCCATGTAACATGTGTTTCATGACTGACTCGTGCAACATTGGAAAGTTGTGTGGATCGGGGATCTCTGCACAAATGATGTCGTCGATTTGTTGAGGTGTAAGAATTTTGTTTGAAGGATTTAGGACACAGAGCAAGTGCGCATGGGGCAATCCACGCTTTTGAAATTCGATGGTGTAGACATAAGCGATTACATCCCCAAAAATTTTCTTTTTCACTACGTCATCAAGAAGATTGTGGAATTTCAGATTGAAAAGTCGGGCCGTTATTGTGGGAATATCAGTGCAGGTGCTGCCTTTCGGGAATGAGGCCAGAACTTTGGTTATTTCTTCCCATTTGGGATTAAAAGTCATAGTTATAAATAGGTCCGGACGCCCCGTCTTTCGGACGATAGACATGGCATCCTGATACAATTGATGCATGTGACGTGGACCACCAATAAAGGTCGAGGGAAGAACAAATATATTTCCGAGCCTTTCTTTGGTGAAAATGTGCCTGTTATTGAGGGCGCTTCTCGAAACGTGTTCAATTAGACCCTGATAGCATTCGACACGCAGTTCTTTTTGGTTGTGACGCAAAAATTCCAATCTGCTGCTTTCTATCATGATGTATGCGTGAATAACATATTGTTGTGTCAATCTGCCGCATTTTAGGATTGGGTCGTAATGTGGTGCATCTGGCCTGAATGCCAGTCTGTGTGAGTAATATTGCAGAACAGACATTGTTTTGGAGCTGTTTTTTTGAGTCCGATAAGGTGACCAACCCAAATCCCCGTGTGGGAACAAAATGGGGAATGTCATGGGATCAACGTGATGCGAAAGTTTGTTAAGGGTTTTTCTGATTGTTTCGCCTGTTCTGTTGACTGGATACACACACAGATCAATATCCGGTATTTCTCCGTCCCTGGAATCAATTATGGCAGCGCATTCAGCTGTGATTGGTTCATTGTACCGTCTTTTATCGTCGGTGGGCCTTCTTGTGAAGCACAGCCGCACCGCTTTCGCTCCCTGTGCATAAAGAGTGTGCAAGTGTCTGTGTGTTCTGGCATACGGGTTGACTTGTTTGAACAGATTCTGCAGATGAAGAACCGTAGTTTCCAGACAGTTTTTGTGCTTTTTTCGTTCTGCAACGGCGTTGCTGTCATCTAAAAGGTATATTTGCCCACAGCGGGGTACTTCATTGTTGTTGGGGTAAAGGATGGTTGGAGCAATGTGATAAACTTGTCCATGTATTTTGAGAACATATGGCACTCCTTTGCGTGCAGAATCTTTCAGTATGTCGGTGCTGAAAGTTGCAAATGCAAACATTCCATTGTAGTGGCGGATAAGATCCCTGAAGTTGGCCGTTTTTAAGAGGGTTTGCAGCGACTCGGGATAATTGGTTACAGGAGGCAAATATATTTTTCCATTGTGGCAGCAACTTGCTTTTCTTGTTTCTTCTTTCCAGTAAGCTGCCCCGCAATTTGAACAACGATACGTCATTTCTCCAAAGTTTAGTTTGCTTGGAAAATATGTGCGTGACCTGAGCTCGATGTCTTTGAAATGTGTTACTCCTGTCAAGGGATTAGCAACAGTTTGCATAGCGGTCTCAAATTGGCCAGTGTTCGTAAACGGCTGGTTAGCATTTATTTGTTCAGTTGCTGATTTCGCTGCCTGATCTGTGCATGCCTGCTTCTTCTTTTGATAGTTTGCTTTGCTTTTCTGTCTTTGTCTTTCTTGCTGTGCAATGGTCATGTTTTCGACACGCTTCCTTCCAAGGTCTTTTTCCCGGTTTTTTTCACGATAGCGCTTATTCTCTTTCATTCTTCCGCTTCTGTGAATTTGTAGAGACTGTTGTTCGTTTAGATTGAAAACATTTTGAGTGTCAGGTTTCTCTGGGTCCGTGTGCTTAATCATAGTCATGGCTGCGAGTTGTCCTTGTGAACATTGTGCTTTTGGCATTGCCATTCCCTGCATTGTCTTTGATGCCTCTTTGTGGATGATTTCGTCTGAGCTTTGCTGCTCTTGGCCATTCGTCGTCTTTTGTCTTTTATTTGGTTTGGTGTTGCTGTTGATGGCGTCAGACTTTCTGTCTTGGGACTGGAAGGAGCTGGAAGAAGTTGAATGTTCTCCTGCTCTGAACAAAGGACTTGCAACATGCTTTCTTTGCGAGTGTTGGGCAGGCTTTGCCAAGTGTTCTTGTTCCACACAATGTTTTTTCTCCATCGGGCGAGTGTCTTGAGTCGGGCCAAAAACAGGTGGGTGTGCTACTGAAATGGCTTTTGCGACACTTTCTGACTGTCTCTTTTGCTGGTTCGCTGAGTCCGAAAGATATTGAACTTGTTTTGTGAGAAGAAGGCGAGGCATGGGTGCAGCTGCTAATGAAATAGCAACCTTTCCATTGTTATGCCATTTTTCTGGGCGTTGCTTGAAGTTTGATAAATTAGCATGTTTACTTGATGTTTGCAAAGGGCGTGATGATGTGTATTTGTATGGCAATGAAGTTGCATCAATAGCAGCATTAGCCTTTGTGACTGCCAAGGAAATGGCAATCTTTCCACTGTGTTTTCTTTTTTCTGCGCGTTGTTTAAAGTTTGCAAAATTTGCATGTTCTCTTGATGTATGCAAAGGACGTGATGTTGCCAAGGAAATTGCAGCATTTGCCTTTGTACTGTCGCTCGTTCGTCTTTGAGGTTTGCAGAAGTTTGGCAAATGCGGTTGTTTCCGTGCTGTGTTCCAAGGACCCGAACTTTTTCTTTCTGTGATGCTCGGTGACGACAGATCGGGAAGTCGTGTGTCTGCGAGAGTGATGGCATTGACTACAAAAACTGCCTTCACATCATAGTGTCCTCTATCTGCGTGTCCCGAAAACAAAAGTGACAAAGTGTTTGCAGTTCTGTCTCCGAAAGTGAGCGGTGGGTTATTTTCTCCTTGCTTGAAAACCTCAACGCATGCGCCAAATTCAGCAACAAATGCCATAATCTCAACGTGGCCGCCATATATTCCGTTTCTCAGCATGTGATGTTCATACTGGGATCTGGTCTGAATAATGACGCCAAAAGATTCGTCTCCAACAACAAATTCGCCGTATGTTGTCCAGTTTTCAACAACACGTTTCACTACTCTGTGTCTGATTTCTGAATGCCGTTCTTGGGTGCCGAAAATAAAATGCGAAAACGCTCTGAATAGACAATTTCCATCGCCGAGCATGCGATGACCGCAAAAAGGAATTTCCACCATGGTGTGAAAAGTCCTCGAATGGAGTGATTCCAGAAGAGGAAAAGCAAAAATCCCACTCCAAACAGTTGAAATTCAAAAACTTTCAGACGTGAAGAACACAGGAAAAACCAAAAGCTTTGCCGTTTGATTGTCGACCACGAACTTCACGAAAGCACAGAGGTGACAATGTGAAGACGAAAAAACACAGGAATCTGCTCTGTGGACACGATTCTCAACAGATCATCACCACTTCCTTTTCGCGAATGAAGAACTGTGAAGTGATGCTGAAGAAACGAAAGTTGTTTGGATGCACTCCGTGAATCATCGAGTTCCAAGTTCTTGGCGGGTTGGCCGGTTGAGGGGTGGATCAAAACAGATTCTGCCCGCCCCGCCCGGCCGCACAGTCGTCATTTGCTGACACTGAGCATGGTGGAAAGGGAACCAAACTTGTGTGGTGGGTGGTGGGTGATAAAAACTTCAAAGCGGTGGCATGGCGTCAGATTGGGACGGGTGTTGGTGGTGTTGCTATGGGAGGGAAAGGAACGTTGGGATGGGATGCAGATCAGTGAGGCAGTGGACACATTTATTGGCTCCTTGATTGGCTTCGGATGTCCATCAGCAGGCTCCGGCAGCGCTTGCTACTTGCCCTGACTTTTCGGAAATTCACTGACATCATCGGATCAACAACAGTTGCCTTTCCTTCAAAGGCAACCAAAGGGCAGCACACACGATCACATTTTTCCACACAAAACTTTAACAAAACTTTGACACGAAACAAAACTTTGATTTGATTGTGCATGGTGTGTTCAATCAAGTTCAATTCATGCCGTCGTGTGAGAAATGTTTTTGTGTTTGGCTTGACGGGTTTCTTCAGTTGCTTGACAAACGACTTGGTCTTACTGATGCCTTGGTCTGACAACATGACTTGATCGTGTAAGCAGCGCTTAAGACAGCCTTGATCTTGAAAGCATGAGAAGAGGGGAGGAGAAAAGAAAAAGAAAGGAGGGCCAAAACGACGGGAGTTGCGCATGTGAAGCCACACGCTTTTCGATTCTTGTTTTGGACGTTGTTTTGGGATTTTGGGAGGTGATGAACAGGGAGAGGAGGCACATTGAGAGGCACACGTGCCATTCAGGCGGGGGTGCTCGAATGCAGAGGGATTTGTCTTCCAATTTTGCGAGACGAAACACGTAAAACAAAGCACATTCGGAGTGACGCCTTGTGCAAACTGTGCGCTGGGCGGTCGAGAGGTTGAAAATCGAAATGTTTTGTCCTTTTGTTGGTCCAGTCGAACCAAAACAAACAGTCGAACCAAAACAAACGAAAAAAGAAAACTGAAAATCAAAAGGCGCAAAAGTGAGTCACCCACTGCCGGAGAATAAGGATTTTAATAGATAGGGAGATTGAACGTCCACGAATATCTCCAACACCGATGTGACGAAGTTCGCAAACCTTGTCGATCAGAGGCGCTTTCAATCTGTTTTCCTTGAATGGTTAAAAACAATCCGATTTCCCAACTCAATTCGTTCTTCCCGCCTAAAACCCACCGCAAACAGAACTCGCTTCCACCACAGCGGAGAGAAGGCTCCAGTGGAAAGCTACTTCCGTGTGAACTTAGCCCGAATGTGACAAGGTTTTCTTGACTTTCGTTGACAGCTCCCATCATGCATGGCGACCTTCTTTGAAAATCAAGCTTTTCGTACCGAACTTTCCACCGCACCCTTCTCTCCACCGCCAGAAAACGTTTTTCAGTCGACTCGATGCCAAATCCCCATCGTGTAAGGCCTCACCCAAAAATGAGAAATTCAACATTGGACAACTTCGTCAATAAGTGTAAAGGACTCTACACAAAGGAGTGACATTGCATCTGTTTGTGCAGTTCGTCCACATGAGCACCAACATATGGCGCTCTGGACTGGAAGAGGTCAATGGCAAATTGGTAAATACTTCACAAAAACGAAATTTTTGCCAATCGGGAAGGGGACGATTTGCTTTGATTTTGTGAAGCTTGAGCCGCCTTCATTGAGTGAGCTTGATTTGGGCTGAATAAGCTGAACCGGTAAGTGGTGAGCAAGAATGAGAATTCGCCCAGCGCGGAACGGGTGAATGCGAATACCGCAGCACAACATCAGAAATTCATTTTCAACGATTATGGCATGCCTACGAGGTGCATTACAAAAGTCTTTGACGTTTCCTTCTTGAGCAAATCTACATGAGATAAACCTATGAAACTTTGTCACTTTGTAATCTGATGCTTTCGCTGTAAACATGCTAAATTTCAGCAAGTTTGCACTGTTTGTTTCGTTTTGGCCCACATTTCCGTGGAGGTCCTTGTGGGCACTGGGTGAAATTGATGAATTTTTTCAATTGTCGAGCAAAAATGGTCAATTTTCGCGCAATGAAGCATGAAAAACCCGATGCAATCTCACCACAATTCCAGGGTGTCTTCAGTGATTCTGTCCTGTCTAAAAATGGTGTCAGAATTTGGGTCCGTCCACTAAACGGAGGTAGGGAGGCTGCCAAAGATGTCGAACGCTCATTCTGACCTGCAGCAGCAGTTTCCGAGGTCAGAATGAGTGTTCGACATCTTTGGCAGCCTCCCGACCTCCGTTTAGTGGACGGACCCAAATTCTGACACCATTTTTAGACAGGACAGAATCACTGAAGACACCCTGGAATTGTGGTGAGATTGCATCGGGTTTTTCATGCTTCATTGCGCGAAAATTGACCATTTTTGCTCGACAATTGAAAAAATTCATCAATTTCACCCAGTGCCCACAAGGACCTCCACGGAAATGTGGGCCAAAACGAAACAAACAGTGCAAACTTGCTGAAATTTAGCATGTTTACAGCGAAAGCATCAGATTACAAAGTGACAAAGTTTCATAGGTTTATCTCATGTAGATTTGCTCAAGAAGGAAACGTCAAAGACTTTTGTAATGCACCTCGTATTAAAATTTCAAGTCCTCTTTTTCTTCCTTTTTTGCAGCAGTCGAAATGAGATTACAGTGTACAACGCCACAGTTGGAGACCACGTCAAAATCACTCAAGCTAAGATTAACGAGCTGCTGAAGAAATTCCTGGAAAAATATCCAGTCCGACAGAGCTTATGGATTCCATGGGTCTATGCAACTGAATCGATGTTGCTTTTCGAAATTGGAAACTTCTTTTTACACGTTCTCCCGGCATATCTCCTGGACCCTTTCATCATCCTCTGGACCGGGAAATCAGTGTAAGCATTCTTTTAATCCATTTTTGTTGTTATAAGGAATGTTGTCAATTATACTTTGTTCATCAGAAGTAATTGCAGCGCCGTTTGGGACCCCGTTACTCAAGAAGATATCTCCAAAGTTGAAATGATCCAAAGAAGGGCTGCGCGCATGATTACGGGTTCTAACTGCTCGTGATGTTAGTGCATGTTTCCAATCTGCTCAAGACTCTTGGTTTACCTTCTCTGCTATCCATGCACAAATATGCAAAACCAACCGTTTCTTGTGATGAAAACTGATTCTTGATACTTCGCAAAGCTTTTGCAAGTTCCATGCTCAGGAAACCAAAAAGCCCCATGCAGCAATATTTGACCTTTGGACCTGACAGGGTGCATCAAATGACCTCTCTTGTCTCACGCAATTCCATCTTCTTCATTCAGTTTTTTTTTTCGTTTTCTCTTTTTCCTTACTGGGTGAGGGTTTTACCGTGTCTGCTGGCCGAGATCAAATCCAAAATTGATCGATCGAAAGGGACTATAGGTATCGTGAACTTTGGAAATGATTTTTCCCAGGCTGGTAAACTGCTCCAAGAAGGGTTTCATTTGTGCTTTACACTGCTCTAAGGGGGCTTTCATTTGGGCCTTTAGACTACTCTTGAGAGGGCTTCATTTGGGCTTTTAGACTGCTCTTCAGAGGGCTTTCATTTGGGCCTTTGGTCTGCTCTTGGGTTTCATTTGGGCCTTTAGAATTATCTTAAGAGGACTTTCATTTGGACGTTTAGACTGCTCTTAAGGGGGCTTTCAATTGGGCGTTTAGACTGCTATTATTATTAGACTGCTATTATTATTCCCTTCATGGTGGAGGGAATGGGAGGACCTTCAATTTCACCTTCAACTGTTGCATTTTCAACTCTTTCAAATTCCTCTTTGTTCTTAAATCTTAGCACATAAGCAGGTGTCCACCAACAATGTATGTTCAATGCAAAATCCTATTTTCGTACCGTCCGCTTCGCCCGCCGTTAGCGCTGTCCCTCTTTCTCCTCTTGCCATGCAGGCCAGCAGTGAGACGAGGACGGGGGACACCTCCCCTCCCTTCACGGTGGGGGGAGTGGAAGGGACCTCAATTTCACCTTCAACCTAAGCATTTTCAAGTCCGCCAAATTCCTCTTTACTCATGATAGCGCATAAACAGGTGTCCACCGACAATGTCCCCTCTGCAATTATCTCCTCTAACAAATCACTTGCAGACACTTTTTCGACCAGTATTTGTTGTGCTATATTAAATTGCCAATCTATTGCTTCCATAGATAAAAGAGTAGAACTCATGAATTTAATATTTACTCACAAGGCAAGCATTATCGTCTTAACTGAAACCTGGCTGAGGCCCGATGTCAGTAATTCAGAATTGTTTCCATCCGAATATCTAATCCATAGGCGGGATAGGAGAGGTGTCAGGCGAGGAGGTGGCGTTCTCATCGCTGTACATGAAAGTATCACCTGTCACAGCTGCGAATCTTACTTGAGTGACGACAGCCCATTGGAGATAACCTGGTGCACCCTGAATGTTTCTGACCGTCTAAAAATTTTCCTCCCTGGGGTTTATTTACCACCTAATCTCCATCCTGATGACCAAATCTTTAAAGATTTCTCCGATTCAGTTAGGCATCATTTCTCATTGGGACATAAGATTCTAATATGTGGCGACACCAATTCCCCAAACTATTTCGCTTCACTTTAAGTCAAAGTTCTACCTTAAGTAAACCCTTACCATTTAACAATAACGATAAGTTCTTAGAAGACCTAATGAATACCTTTAGTTTTCAGCAACTTGTGCAAGTCCCGACACGCATCACTCCCACTTCACGTACCCTTTTAGACGTAGTCATGATAAATTTTGAATGCCCGGCTTGTAAGATTTATGTTGTCCATGGGATTTCTGATCACGAAATGGTCGTTCTTTCTCTTCCTAAGTCCTTTCCCAAAAACCCCAAAAAGATCGTCAAAAGTTTTATCAACTACTCTGCCGTTGATTGGTCTGGCCTCAATAAAGCACTATTAACAGTGCTTAAATTGAGGGGGAACGCAGGGGGGCGACGCCCCCTGGTGATTTCCCAGGGGGAGCGTCGCCCCCCAAGACACATCAGACTTCGTTCCCCCAAACTGTCCAATTTGCCTTCTTTATAATGCTAATTTCGGGGAATCAGGGTATTTTCATGTGGTTAAAATGGTTTTGTGAAACTCATCCAATCTTGAGCTCACAGTTTTTTTGCAGAGATCCACACAATCAAAAAACGCTTTCTGTTTTTTGGCTTGCAAATCAGAGACCAAAGTGTGTCGGCAATGGCCGGATTTCTTTTTTGGCAAAAAAAAGGTCTCCAAAATAGAAAAAAGATAGCCATTCTGAGCAAGCTGTCTCTGTCCAAATTGGTACCCAAAATTGCCAAAATCAGGCCCAAAATGCATGCTGAAATTGCAAAAGTTCTCAAACTTCTGGGGGACTCCGTCCCCCAGAACCCCTGCCAGGGGCACTGCCCCTTGGAACCCCGCTGGGGCGCTGCCCCAGACCCCGAACCTGGGGGACTCGGTCCCCCAGACCCCCTGCCAGGGGCTCCGCCCCTTGAAACCCCGCTGGGGCTACGCCCCAGTCTCCCATGCGCCCCCCTAGTCTTTGTTTTACAATTTAACCACTGACTATTAACAAACCCACTTCTCCATCCCGACTTTACAAAGATCCGCTCCATAAATGAAAATTGGTCCAGTTTTAAAAACACCCTCCTCGCAATTAAAAACACTCTGCCGACCAGAAAGGTTAAAATTAGCCCAAAGTTTCCATGGGAAAATGTCAAACTGGACAAACTGTTCCAAAAGAAGCGACGTGCCCACTCAAAGTCTAAAAGAAGTGGTTTACCGGCTGACCATGCCAATTACGAGAAACTCCGCACCCAGTGTTCGGATTTAAATTCAAAGTTGTTTTATTCTTTTATAAACAACTCTCTTGACGATAAATATTCCCGCAAATTTTGGAAGTATGTTAAGTCCCTGAAAAGTGACAGTTCAGTTCATCCTCTAATTGCACCCAATGGGAACTTGGTTTCTCACCACGCAAGTATTGCTGCTGTTTTAAATGAATATTTCGCTGGAGTGTTCTCACCGGCAAGTAACTTACACTGCTTTCAAGTCCCTGCGAACGTAGCTGATACCACTGATGAGCTCTGGAATCTCCCGTCTATTCAAGTCTCAGGTGTCCACAAGCTTCTGTCAACTATAAACCCAAAAAAGGCGATGGGACCTGATGGGCTGCCCGGCCGTTTACTGAAAGCACTTGCTCATCAGTCAGCATAGCTCTCACTTCCCTTTTTTCACAGATCTTGAGGGGGATCTGCCCCTTGATTGGAAGAGAGCACTGGTGATTCCGATCAAAAAGAAAGGCATGCCCGACAATCGTCCCGAAAGTTATCGCCCCATTTCCCTTACACGTATTTGCTCCAAAATATTTGAGAAGATTCTCTCTATGTTCATCCGGAAATTTTTAGATACAAATAAAATTTTGCATCCAAACCAATTTGGTTTCAGGGAAAAAATGTCGTGCGAGTCACAAGTTTTGCTTTTTGTTGATGAAATTGCCAGGAATTCTGACGCAGGACTGGGTACTCACGCAATTTTTCTCGATTTTCAAAAAGCGTTTGATTTAGTTCCTCACGACAAACTCTTAGATAAGGTAAAATCATTGGATTTCCCTACCTTTGTTCTGAGGCTCATTGCGAGTTTTCTATCAAATAGAACCCAGGTGGTATCGATTCACACTTCAACTTCTGACGAATCTCCTGTCACTTCCGGAGTCCCACAGGGAAGTGTCTTAGGACCACTACTGTTTTTGATATACATAAATGACATTGCTGAGAACTTAGCCTCTAGTATTCGGTTATTTGCAGACGACGTAGTCATTTACAGAGTTGTGAAGTCCGCCGATGATAGCTTGCTTCTCCAAGCTGACCTCAGCCAGGTTTCAACGTGGTGTGACGCCTGGGGAATGCGTATAAACCCAACTAAAACTAAAGCTATGACATTTTACAACCGTTCAATAAATTCCCGGTTCAATGTTACTTATACGATTGAGGGTCAACCCATTGAAAATGTCAAGGTCTTCAAATACCTAGGCGTGTTAATTTCCCATGACCTTGCCTGGAAGGAACACATTGATTCCACCTGCAAAAAAGCAAATCGCACACTTTCATTCATTGGAAGGAACATGCGCTACTCATCTAAGGATGCTAAGCTCAAGGCATGCATGTCATTAGTCCTGCCGATTATTGAATATGCAGCCGCAGTTTGGGATCCCTCAAGTCAGGAACTCATCTCTAAACTTCAAATGGTTCAAAGGAGGGCCGCACGCATGATAACAGGCCGTTTTTCCCGTGATGTTAGTGTTAGCGCGCTCTTGAGTGTTTGAATCTCGAACCGTTAGCCACCAGAAGGAGATCGCACAGATTGAGTTTATTCAAAGACATTATTCACACAACCTAAATTTTGACCTACCAATTGTTATTTTTTAAAACCCACACAACGCAGGACAATAAGGACTTGTTTCGCCACCCCCCAATTTTTAAAACAAATGTTTTTTTAATTCATTTTTCCCAAGACTATTAGGGACTGGAATGCTCTCCCGCAACTTCACAACTTATTTCCCGATCGCGACATCTCCTGGCGCCACACCACTTCTGATGATTCGTGTTGATCCGTTTTGTTTTGTTTTGTTTTTTTTTATGCTTTTATTTTGATATGACGACAGTTTAACTGAATGATTGTTTTATTGTTTTTTGTCTGTCACCAGAAACCTAGTGTCAGTATTGTGAATAACAATAATAATAATAATAATAATAATAATAATAATAATAATAATAATTAATAATTTTAAAATAATATAAAATTTAAACTTTTAATTAATTTAATATAATATAATATTTAAAATTTAATTCAATTTAAAGGGGCTTTCATTTGGGCCTTTAACTGCTTAAAAGGCTTTCATTTGGGCCTTTAGACTGCTCTTAAGGAGGCTTTCATTTGGGCCTTTAGACTGCTATTAAGAGGGCTTTCATTTGGGCCTTTATACTGCTCTTAAGAAGGCTTTCATTTGAGCCTTTAGACTGCTCTTAAGAGGGCTTTCATTTGGGCCTTTAGACTGCTCTTAAGGGGGCTTTCATTTGGGCCTTTAGACTGCTCTTAAGGGGGCTTTCATTTGGGCCTTTAGACTGCTATTAAGAGGGCCTTCATTTGGGCCTTTATACTGCTCTTAAGAAGGCTTTCATTTGAGCCTTTAGACTGCTCTTAAGAGGGCTTTCATTTGGGCCTTTAGACTGCTTTAAGGGGGCTTTCATTTGGGCCTTTAACTGCTTTAAGAGGCTTTCATTTGGCTTTTAACTG
>JASGXE010007862.1:0-18390 GCA_030068105.1 Sinentomon sp. SZTP_YWyxl
CTGTTGTCACCCCCTGTACACTGACGAGAACAGTGATACTCTGTTGGATCTTATATCCTGGCGCACCCTGTACTTTGACAAGCAACTTTGATGCTGTCAGAACTATTTGTCACCCTGTACCCTTGCAAGTAACAAATTTTCGGAGAAACCATAGGAGTCTTTGATTCTATGTAGAATATGAGCTAAAATATTGCTCATCCTGTCGTGATTTTTTGGAACACCTCTGTCGTCAACCAGTTGCAACTGCATTCTGGGAACTGCGCTGATCGGCTCTGTTCCCAGAAAGCGGTTTTATATAGGTCATAAAAACCATGACTCATTTGGCTCAGTTCCCAGAAACGGTGCTCTCTGGGAAGTGCGCTTTCTGGGAAAAGAGCCGACCCGCTACAATTCGACCATTGAAGAACGGGAATGAGGGGTGAGAAGTTCGCATTATGCACATTTGCCGAGTCCGTGTGCGGTTGAATGGTCTTTCTTTGCTTGGCCGTTCCCTTCCCTGTCTCAGCACTGTCGGACTTGCAGTGCGTTGCAGTTTTTTGAAATCTTTGACGAAGTTCGTCGGTTTGTTGCTTCTTTTCGTTTTGTTTCCCCGCCGGCCAAACTGAAAAAATGAAAACTGCAAAATCTGCCTTTTTCTTCCATCACTGCACTTTTGTGTTGCCGACTTCCTGCGTGTGCGAACCGCGAGGTTGTGATGGCTCGGTTGTTTCGTTTCAGGGTGATTTGACATTGTAGCAGAGAGATATCGAAGGAAATGAGCGGCATTGCAATCATTTTGACAGCGGCAATCGCCATTGCTTAACCCCTTTCACAGTTCTCTGGGTTTGGATTTTTCTGAGATCAAGGCTCACTTCAGTATTTTGTGCTCTCAAAGGCCGATTTCTTTCGTTTTTGCTATCATGGAAAAGAATTGCACCACAAAAAATATTGCTTTGATTTTCCACATGACGTGTTTTCACGAAAATCTCTTCGTGATTTTTTTTGCAGAGCCTGCGCAGATCAAAATCGGATCCCTGTTTTATTTTTTGTTTTTTGAGATCCGCCAAACAGCAACAAGCAGAAAGAGAGATTGCTTTTTTCACTTTCTCACTTTGGCCGCGGGCGCGAAGATGCAAACAAAACCGAAGCAAACACGTCGGTGAACCAATAAAATGGCGGGAAATGCCCAAATTCGCCCTGCAATAGCCCCGATCTGCCCTGCTTCAGCCCGGATTGAACCTGCTTCACCCAGCATATGCCCAGATTGCTCCCGGCTTGCCGCGATCTTGCCACACCGCAGGATTCTGCCCGGTTCTTGCCCGGCTTGGAGCAATATTGCGCGACGTTGGACATGTTTTTGTTCCGGTTTTTTTTTTCTTTCTCTCGCCTTGTTGCCGTTCCATTTTTGCACCTCCATCAATCATTCTCCCTTTTGCACCCACGCCCAAAAACCAACTCGGTTTGTCAAATCTGGGATGCAATGTGGAATATCGGCCCGACTTCTCCCACTTGGGGGACTGTTCTTTTTATTTTCACGGCGCGGTTACTCCGATTCATCGGATTTGCGGTTGCGCCGGCAGTAAAAAAAAAGGGTTAGGTTATGTTAGGAAAATTTAGGGTGAAAATAGGGTTTTTTCATACTTGAAATGGGGTAAAATGAAGTTAGCTTTGGAACAACACTGTTTGCGAGAAAAGCGCCATTCGATCTCAAAGTTTTTCGGATTCGGACCAGAGACCGCAAATACCATATATATTTCGTCGTGTTCAAACACGTCTCTGATTCGGACCAAAGTGTTCTGACCTTTCCGAACGTTGTTCCTGCTTCCTGCAACCCTTTTCATCTCGAGCTCTGGCCAGTGTGACCATAGTATTTTGGCAGTTTTCCCCTATTTCGAAATAAAAATGTCCCTAGACAGGATACTTTTCCCCTAGGTCCTGGGGCGAAGCCCCAGCGGGGTTCCAAGGGGCAGCGCCCCTTGGCAGGGGGGTTCGGGGGGACAGCGTCCCCCCGGAAGGGGAGAAATTTTGAAATATAGGGTCATATTTGGCACGCCAGAAGGCCAAATTTGTTAAAGAGTAGGTATCTACTATCTAGTCAGAGATGAGGCGATGGATATCCAAAATACCACAGGGAACAGATTCAATGACCTGTCCAGGGTCGGTGCAATTCTTTGCAGACAGACATGCTGCTCCAATACAGGGTAGCTCGCAGAAGTCTTTGGCCACAGGGAAAATGCAAAATTGCTGTTTTTATTTTGTGATCTGAAACTCTTCCTGGCGCTAACAAGGGATGTCAACATGCCACGAAACTTTTTATTTTTTGTATAAATACCTACTGAATTGTGCCTCTTTCTTTTTCCTTGAAAGTTGAAACTCGTATTTTTATGATGATGGCCGAGTAAAATGAAGTGTACCTACCTGATAGTTCCGAAGAATGACGCTTCGCCAAATCACAGTTCCAAACACATCTTGCCAAATCGACACCACGTCATTTTGTGGATCTGCAACCTCCGCACTGTTCGTCTGTGTTCACAGCATGTTGTTATTTTCTCCGGAATTTTCTTTTGCATTCCACCACAACAAAAAATTTTCGGAAGTGACTAAAACGCTGAACCTGCTTGTCCTGCTGGTTAGGTATTTTAGGGTTAGGTTTGGGTTAGGTGAGGTTAGGTTAGGTTAGTTTAGGTCAGGATACCTAATCTAACAATAACCTAACCCATTTGACCATTACCAGCAGGACAAGCAGGTTTTCCAGCAGGACAAGCAAGACAAGCAGGTTCAGCGTTTTAGTCACACCCAAAATTTTCATTGTCTGACCCTGTTCCTTTTTATTTTAATTTTTATTGGTGGAATTCTAAACTGACTGATTTATTGATGGAATATTATTGTGTAATGTTTGTCTGCGCGATCGCTTGGGTGAAATTTGAATTTTTACGAAAATTCCGGAGAAAATAACAATATGCTCTATACACATTGGGCACAAATTGTGCCGATGTTGCAGATCCATGTTATGCGGTGGCGTCGATTTGGCGAGATATGTTTGGAACCGTGACTTGGCGAAGCGTCTTTCTTCGGAACTGTCAGGTATCGGTAGGTGCCATCATTTTACTCCGCCATCGTGGTGGGACCCGCAAGGACAAGAAACGAACCAAATCCCAGCCCCATCACCGTCAAAAAGGTCATCAAAGGCGAACAAAAGATGAAACAAACACAACTTGAAACAATCCTTGCACAAAGTCAACTTCACAAATTCAAAATATGAGAAAAACAAAATTTCCCCCAGATATCCCCAGGAACTTTTGTTTCCCCCAGCTTTTCCCCCAGATATTCGAATTCCCTAGATTTTCCCCTAGCAGTCATTTTCACCCCTCAAATCCCCTAGATCTAGGGAAATTCCCTAGATCTGGTCACACTGGCTCTGGCAGCGCACGTTTTGCGTTCTGATCGACTCGTTGGCAGAGCTGCATCTTTCGAACGCGCCTCACAGACTGCTGTCTGTTCATTGATCGTTTTCATTGCGTTTTCCTTCCGCGATGCTTTCCTCAGTCCTCACTTGTCCGTCGTTCGTTTTGTGTTTTGATTTTTCTTTTGTGATTTTTTTTTTGAATTGAGTTGTTCGTTGGTGGTCCGGTGGTGGTTTGACGAAAATCTGCGGTGCTGACCCACAGGCAGCATTTTATGCGTCAAACTGATGAGCCTGACTCCAAGATGACTCAAGAGACAAGAGCACTTTGTCCTGCGCCAAGTTTGCGCCAAACAGGAGTGATTCCTGGGTGGTCCCTGAAAACCGGACAGCCGGACAGCCGGACAGGACAGCCGGACAGGACAGCCGGACAGGACTGCCGGACAGGCAGAAAGGACCACCGGACCGACCTGGACGGGTTAGGTTAGGTTAGATTGGGTTAGGATAGTCTATCCTAACCTAATCTAACCTAACCTAACCTGTCCGGGTCGGTCCGGCGGTCCTTTCTGCCTGTCCGGCAGTCCTGTCCGGCAGTCCTGTCCGGCTGTCCGGTTTTCAGGGACCACCTGATTCCTGCGCCTGATCAATCCATTCCACTCTTGCGCAAATTGTCTTTTTCCCCAGTTGCACCCAATGACTTTTTGTTGCGTCTGGCGCATTGCTGGCACTTGAACCAAACGTGTGCGAAGCATGCGTCATGCGTGTTTCTTGCGCTCTACTCACATTTTTCGCATGTAACTTTTTGTCTCATTCCAGCACATGGTGAAACATTGTTTCTTTGAGGCCTGGGAAGCTGGGCCCAAAAATTCTTCCATAGGTCACTGCACTTGATGATTGGCTATTCTAGAGAGCCTATTTTTCTCAAATTCCTGACACGAGATTAGGTAGGAGTGAAATTTGCCTAATCTGGAATCTGTCTTCTGATTTTTGCTGCTCACATTCTTCTCTTCACGCTACGTCACGTGACATGTCTTCAATGGGTCATTCTAGACAAACCCGGTCTGCAAGAATTGCCAAATCAAGTTGTCCATGCTGCCGAAATCCTCTGACTGATACAACACCCTGCATTGAATGTTCCCGTTGCAACTATTGGATCCATCAATCTTGTTCCGGTCTTTCCGATGCCCGCTTTGATGAACTGTCAGGCTCTGATGAATCATGGACTTGTCCCTTGTGTCAACCTCAAACCGTGTCTGCTTCAACTGGTGCCCTTGCTACTGATTTATCTGATCTGCACGTAAAGAAAGCAGGCCATGCTAACAACGTAACTACTCTTACTCAACCACCAACAACTTCATCTTTGCCAAAGACTTGTGTTACCGCATCCCCTGGCTGCCCCATCCAGGTGCCAGGCCTTTACTGTACTCCAATGATGGATGGTGGATTCACAACAGCAGCTACGACATTCTCGGGCCTGCATTCCTCGCCCATTCTCGCCGATGACAAAGAGCCCTCAATGGCAGAACTTATAAAATCCGTCAACTTTATGAGTTTGCAATTTCATGACGCTATTAACAAACTGTACGAAGTGTCTGGACGCCTGTGTTCTGTCGAAAAAAACTACGAGCGCATCCTTAGTGAAAACATATCGATGAAATCGGAAATAGCTAACCTCAAGGAATCATTAAGATCACAGGAGGAATACCTCTACAGGGACAATGTGATCATCCGTGGCGTTCCAGAGGTGAAGGACGAAAACCTTGAAGATGTAGTGGTACAGATGGCAACAGTGGCAAACTGTAACATCTCCAAATATGATCTGAGTATCGTGCATCGTCTTCCTGTGCGAGGCTCTTCTTCTCGTCCAATTGTTGCCAAATTCACCAGGAGATCGGCTCGTGATCGATTTCTGCTGTCAACCAAGCAAAAGCGGATTTCTACGTCATCACTCGGCTTTGATAATGGGACAAGTTCTGCACAAATATACGTCAATGAACACCTGCCTCCGGAAAAACGACTACTCTACAGCAAATGTCTTCAATTCAAAAAGACTAACCAATTCAAATTCCTGTGGTCTAAGAACTGCCATATATACCTGAGGAAGGATGAGATCTCTGCAATCATTGAAGTGAAGTCCGCCGCCGACCTGCTATGTTTCGCCGATAAATAAGTTTTCTGTTCCTTTTTTGCCATTCCAGTATCCTGTGCTCACTGCATAATGAATGTACACGATGATCATGTTGTGCCTTTTGTACAAGACCTTGTGATTCCTTCCAATGAATTTACTGTGCCTGATCTTACAACATTCTTTTCAAATTACCCGAAAAATTGCAGCAATTTTAGTGTGTTTCACCTTAATATTAGAGGACTTGCAAATCATTTTAATGAATTTGCTACGCAGTTGCAACACTTACCATTTAGGCCAACCTTCATCATCCTAACAGAAATTATGTTATCAGATGATTGCCACACTAGCATGTTTGGAATTCAGGGGTACTCAAATATTTTCTATCCTAGAAGCAATTCTAGATTTGGGGGGGTTGTCGTTTACTATGCAAGCACTATCACAGTTTTGGACTCATCTGTGCGCTGCTTTTCCCCTGTGGATCAGATAGAAGCTATCTCCTTTGAGTTTAAATTCCAGGCACAGTCAAATTTTTCAAAAACAATTACCTTACTTGGGCTCTATCGGTCTCCTTCAGTATCCTGCCCCCTTCTTTTAGATTTTCTAGAGGAATTCATCTGGAACTGTACACAAAAGGGCCTTGGCATGATCCTCATTGGTGATATGAATATCGATGTTAGCTCTAATTCTTTATATAGTTTGCGTTATACATCGCTATTAAAAACATACAATATTACACAAGTTATATCTGAACCAACCAGAGTTACAAACCTTTCCCGCACTATTATTGATCACATTTCAATTAGTAATTCATTATCTTCATTATTCGAGTTTTGTATCTGTGGCACTATTTGTCTAGACTTGTCCGATCATTATGCAGTTTTTCTCTTTAGCCACACTCAAAATGCCTTTCCCAATCCTATTTTACCTTCACCTGCTGCGAGAACCATATTCATTCCGCAATTATACGTCAGCTATTTGTCTAGTATAGATTGGGCAACTTATTATAACGTCACAGATCCAAACACTTTCACACAATTTATGTTACACACAATAAACATTGTTGTGAAACATTGTGAAACATTTGGTGAAACATTGGTGAAACATTGTTTCTTTGAGGGGTGGGAGTTTCTAGGTCATCTAGGTTCACCGAAGTATTGAATCGGAAGCTCTTGATCTTCCATTTGCTTTGCTTGTGCATTACGGAAGGATTAACTCCTGACCTTCCTGCTTTAGTCGATCAAAATGCCGGCTTCAGGCAGCAAACTGTTCCTGTGCAGTTCCTGTAACCAGAAAGTTGGAGAAAATGGTCATTCAATTGAATGTGACGGCTGCAAGAAATGGACTCATCGTCGATGTACGGGCCTGTCTGATCAGCAGTATCAGGATATATCTTCTTCGCCATCAAAGGCCTGGTTTTGCAAACCGTGCTCAACTGCAAACGTCAACCACTCTGTTTGTTCTCAAGATCCTGCATCTCCGTTGACATCTCTCTCCCGAAGCTAGTCCCAACATGTTGCCTGGCATTGCTTTTCTTCATCGACAAAGGATAATTCAAGTAAAGTGGGGGTCGCAAGATCTGTGTCAAATACTGCGGGTCCACCAACGTCTGGATTGGAATCTAAACTTGATAAGCTGATAGACAAAGTGATGTCACTGGATGAAAAGGTGTCCTCAATATTCTCTATCCAGAAGGAGGACTCTAAGGCTAATCGCATTTCTGAGTGCCTCATTTGATGACATGAAATCTCGTTTAGATGAGACTTGTAAGGCAATTAGTGCACAACGTGAGGATATCAAACAGAATAAACTGGATATTTCCTTCTTGAAAAAGGGATGTCTTCAGTTAATTTGAACTACAACAGCGTCAATCATATTTACGGATAAACAATGTCATCATCAAGGGTCTTCCGTACGTGGATCTTGCTAAAAGTCCACGTGCACTTTGCTCTTTACTGGAGGTCATTGGAAGATCAGTGGAAATAGACTTGGACACTAGACGTGATGTGGACGCTGTCCATTATCTTCAACCACATAACAATCGTGGTCCTCGAAGTGTTTTGGTCAAGTTCCAATCCAGGATTACATAGAATGCTTTCATGTCCGGTGTTAGAAGGGCAAAGCTGAAGTTGCACGATCTTGGATTCAGTGACTGCCCAAATGTGCCAATATTTGTCTCTGAGCATTTGGCTAAGCCGCAGAGTGATCTGTTCCAAATGGTGTTGCATGCTAGAGTCAATTACAAATGGAAATATGTTTGGACTCGGGACTGCAGAATCCTTGTCAGGGTCACAGATGGTTCACGAGCTATACCAATTGATACAGTTGATGACCTTGAACATCTCAAGCAAGCTCAAAGTGGCTAATTAACCATTATTGTTGCATTATTGTCATAAATCCATTATTTGATACCAACCAATAACATTATTGTAATGAATTCTCATAAATGTGCAAAGATCAAGCTTCCAGGCTTTCGTTCCTTTGTTTCCGTTGACTCTTTTAATGTTCTGAACTGTAATATTAGGAGTTTGGGCAAAAACTTTGATAAGCTCAGGTGCTGCTTGCTATGCTTGACTGTGATATTCATATCATTGTCGTCACTGAAACATGGACCGACGAATTGTCATCTACTTTTGTACTCGCTGCCTTCATACACAGCAGTTTTTAATACAGGACCATTAGATCAGGAGGTGGAGTTGGAATATATGTACATCAAAGATTTTTATACAATAAAATTGACCTTCCTGCAGTTTTTGATGCTGGATCAGTGGAAATACTGGGCATCTCATTGTACTATGATACTCGCAGCAAACTGACCTGGATATGGCATTTGTGGGATTATATAGATCCCCGGGTTACAGGGTCCCAAAATTTTTGGTCAGAGCTTGAGACTTTGCTTCAGGTTTTCCAATTTTCCACACAAACAACTTTTCTTGGAGATTTTAATATCAATTTTGGGGATCAAATCTTAGGTCCAACTTTGAATTTGATGAGCCTGATGCATTCGTTTCAGCTTCATCAAGTTATTGAAGTGATGACTAGGATCACTGTTGTATCACGCTCAATAATTGATTTGATATTTACCAATCAGTTTGACGATTATGTCTGTGGCACCTTGGAATATTCTGTATCTGATCATCTCCCAGTTTCATTTCATTTTCATCCTTTCTGGCGAATAGCAGACCTGGGTTAGATGGGTCCAACAGGTTGCAATTGATCCTTGGCATACTCGTAGATTTCTCAATGGCATTGATTGGTTATCGGTTACATCTTGCCCTTCCATTGAGGGTGCCATTGGACTGCTGAAGGGCTTTCTTCTTGAAGCCATCTCATTGAGCAAGCGTTGTTTAGCTATTCAAAACAGAAGATGAGTCGTATGATGATTTGTCCATGGATGACTGTTGGCCTTGCTAAGAAGATTATTCTACGAGATAATCTGAAATCAAAGCTTTACAAACATCCATGGAACTTAAATCTTTTGGTGAGGGTCAAAGATCTCACTTCCCAAATTGAAGCATCTTTAGCTTTTGCAAAAGCTTCTTATTTTGATGTCAGGTTAAGAAATGCAAAGAATGCTAAGGATACATGGAAAATAATGATTCAGGCTGTGAAAAAGTGAACAAGCAGAATACTGTCTGTGTGTTGAGATCTTCCCAAGGAACTGTTGTGAACTCTCCTTGCCAAGTCTCTGAAGCTTTTCGATCTTTCTTCGAGACATTTTATCAGGAGCTGGCTACAGACAATGTGCATTCAGTGGATCCGTCCACTGCTGTCGCTTGGAACTCATCTCATTTATATAGCACCTGTCACACGGAGGAAACCCTGGACCTAATTAAGTCTTTAAGATTGTCATCCCCAGACAGGGATGGTATTACTGCTAAATGCTCAAATTAATGCCGATTTGTTATCTGGACCTCTTTGTCACATCATAAACCTGATATTTTCTTTTGGTGTATTTCCTGACAGTTTGAAGGAAGCAATAATTGTACCGATTTTTAAGTCGGGTGAAACATCCCTTGTGAGCAATTATCGCCCAATTGCAATCTTGCCAACCATTAGCAAGGTCGTTGAAAAAGCTATACATTTGAGACTTTACTCATTTTTTTCTGCAAATAACCTTTTGGCCAATTTTCAGTATGGCTTCAGGCCTGGGAGATCCACACTTGATGTTTTGCAAAATGTTACTAATTTCATTAGGACTGAACTGGATAGCGACCATGTGTGTGCCGGGTTGTTTATGGACCTTTCAAAAGCCTTTGATAGAGTCAGTCATTCTATTCTTCTTGCAAAACTCTATCGATATGGCATCCGGGGCATTCCACACAAATTGTTGGCGTCATACCTTACTGGGCGTGACCATACGAATAAAGATTACATAGAAGTCGCTCTCTGCTGATTTGCGTGCTCATGTTTCGTTCGTTGCTGGAGACAGCCGCCATGTTCTCAGGAAGGTTGGCCGTCGGACTTTGCCGGTTCTGGCGCTGCTGCTGCCGCTTCTCTCATCGCTGGTATGTTGACTTCGTCCCTCTATTCCTCCTCCTGGCTTGTCATATGATATGCAGTGTGGCCGAATGGGGAAAAAATTTCCTTTTGGGGAAAAGATTTTCCCTCTTTTGGGGAAATTTTACAACTTTTGGGGAAGGTATGCGCAACATGGGTTGTTTTTGTTTCGGTTTTTCTCTTTTTTTTGTTTTTTCGGCTTCGCTTTCGTTTCATTGAGAAAGGCGGCACTGTGCCGTGTCGCATTTTGGACTTTTCTTTTTGCAATCTTCGCGCCGGTGCTCCGGTGTTGTTCCCATTCGAAAATCGCAACACAAACAATCGACAATTCGGCAATTCGCAGATCGCCATTCACATTCATGTTGCGCCCACATGACACAATTCACATTTGCATCACATCACATCTGAAAGGTGGAAAAATATTTATTCTTTTGGAAAAGGAACATAAGAGTGACCTTTTGTTTTGGACGAAATGGAGGCAATTTGGGGACATTTTTGACAATATGAGAAAATTCCAAAAGCTCCTTTCTTGCACATTGGTCATATGTCATTCCTCTCGCAGCTGTCGCATTTTTTTCTATTGCGTTGTGCTTTTGTTTTTTTGTGCGAGTCTCTCGTTTGCGGCGGTGCAACTTGAGCTTTGTTTGATTGTTTTCCTCGCTGTCCAAGAACGTGTTTTTCAGTTTTGCACTTTTGAGGTCATTCGCCAGCCACAGGTCTAAATTATTATTGTTCTTTGACAAATTGGAGAAATGCAAATTGCGGTCATGTGAAAAAAGCATGGAAGGCCAACATAAAGTGGCTCAAAACTTATACCGAAATTTTAAATCTTCACGAGTCATTTCAATAATTTTTTCAGCGGCCCAAAACAGGAACAAAATTGCAAAAAATTTAACTGGTCACTGGTACCTTATGGTCACGAACATGAACATTGCCAGAAGAAAGTCGTTCATGCATTCGGCGAGACCGGTAGGTACCCAGGGCAGGGACAAAGGTGGACCCCGCAGGAGAAATCTGAAAATCAATCAGAAATTGCGTGGATGGAGGACGCGGGTTAGCCATTCTGGTTTCCGTCAAGTTTTCTCCAGCAAGCGGAAGCGTGTATGATGCTCTTTGATAAAGGTGCCAAAAAGCCCAGGGCAAAAACTCCGGAGTCAGCAACACCCGCAGGAAAAGCCATACAAAACCCGTGAAGCAGCGCTATTGCGTTGAATCAACATCATCAGTCATCTTCATGCACCATTGACCCGCGCAACCAGGGCATCTAGATGCCCTCCATCCCTTCAAGAGGAATTCTGCGTTGTTTCTCCCCCACCGGAATTCAGCCCAACTGTGACGGGCGACGGCCATTCCCAAGGCGTTATGTCAAATACCCTTGACTCTCTCAGTGGGGACGCCGCAAGGAAATCTCGCCGGAGAATCGTTGCCATTCGCATGTGCCGATGGAATCTTTCAAGGGCCAAACGCTGAAATCTTTTGCAATTAGCCCAGACGCCAAGCTTTCTGATGATTTTTCAAAAGTCTGTTCGGATTGAATCTTCAAGTTCCCGCAATGAAAACTCAGCTCCAATTTTGCTTCCCGAGGCGCTCTTTTACTTCCCCGGATTATGGCGCTTGCAGCTGGGTGGCTGCCTGCCTCATTCGAAAACATGAGACATGCAAAAGTGGGACGGTGCGCAGAAGAGCGTCTTCTACTTGTCTTTATTCATATGGCGTGACCAACAGGTCAGGGTGTCTGGCGAATATTCTGCACCATTTAGGGTTAATGTGGGTGTTCCGCAAGGCAGTATATTAGGTCCCTTGTTTTTTATAATTTATATAAATGACCTGCCCTTGTCAATGCCTACCAGTTGTTATGTGCAAGCTTTTGCTGATGATGTAACAATTCTCATCCCTGGTGTCAATGCAGAGAATCTCTTGCAGATAACTAAAAATGCTGCCAATAGTTTTCTCTTGTGGTGCAGATGCAATTTGCTCATAGCCAATTCCAATAAATCCAATTTAGTTGTCTTTCGTAAACCCAGCTCCTTGTACGCTGTGCCTCCGCTCATTACCATAGGCTCATTTAGAGTTGTTGCATCATCAGTTGTTAAAGTACTGGGATTACATATTGATAGTTCATTGTCTTGGTCTTTTTATGTTGATAAACTTGTTACGAAGTTGTCCTTTGCGTTGTATTTGTTAAAAAAAGCAATGTCTTGTTTACCATCAGTAAATGTCCGCCTTCTTTACAGTGCATATTTTGATTCTCATCTCAGATATGGAGCCTCCATTTGGGGCATGTCATTTAATAATGTGCTTACACCTGTGCATATTTTACAAAAAAAGGCACTTAGGGTGATATCGAGGTCACCATACAATGCCCCCCCAAAAGAACTATTCAAAAATTTTCGATTACTTAATATTTACCAGATAATTTATTTTCAAATTCTTTTACTGGCCCACAAATCAATATACAACCAAGCTTACTATGTCAGTGACCTAAAATCAGAGTGTTTTAGGCACGAACTCATAAGCGGTGTTACTGGTCCCCTTCTGCGCTCGTCGAATCTTAAACTGTTCCCAGTAGGAAGATTTTGCAACCGATATGGCAAGTTTTCGTTTCAAGTGTTAGGTCCTAAGCTGTGGAATATGCTCCCAAATGAGCTTAGGCTATGTCCATGTTTTTCCCAGTTTAACCCCTTGCGTACCGATTTTTTCGCCATACGCAATGCACAAAATTCCAAGTTTTTTCAGAAAAAGTGCAACAAATGAATCACACACTTCAAAATGTTGTATCTCAGGCTCTTCTTGTCCAATCCTGATGAAATAAAAACTGTTAAAATTGTGTAAAATTGTGTTTTCAATGCCACACAAAAACTTGTCAAAATGAGAGTAAAAAAATGTAGAAAAAATAAAAAAAATAAAAACTGTTTGGTAGGAAAAATTGCCAATTTTTTCACCATCCATCACACATCACCAAAATATTTATTCTGATGGCCACCTAATGCAGTGCCAACATCATCAGATTCAATAAGCGGTTCACATTCACTTTTTTCATCACCAATAATGAGGTCCTGTGACCACCACCAGCTGCTAAGTTTTCCATTTTTTTGTTTTGAAGCCATAATAAAACAAGAACTGAACACTCCATAGCACAAATCACAGCAAATGAAACCAACAAAGTCATTCCAAACAACTGGTAAAACCTTCAGAATTCTAGAATTACTCTGAACAAAACACCGAAAAAATGTCAGGACAAAATTGGGCTGAGTTGCATTCGAAATTCTGAAAATGGCGTGTGCAGACGACGCTTCAAACTTGAGACAGGTACGCCCAAAGAATTTCGTGCATGCCAATAAAAGTGCTGGGCGTATATATACGCCCAGGGAATTTTGTGCATGGATTTTTTGGGCGTATATATACGCCCTGGGAACTTAAGGGGTTAAAACAGCGCTTAAAACCAGAATGATAGATGAGAGGTTTCTCTCATCCTATCAATTGTCTACCTGATTATTTTCTGGACAAGGTAGGTATTCTGCCTATCATTTTCATTTTTATTTTTTCAAAATCATTAATTTTATGAACTGCGAACTCTATTAAGCAACCATGATGGCATCTGGTTTCTGGTATCCTGACATTTGTCCAATGCACCTGTGAATTTTCAAAAACAAAAAACTGCCTAGTTTACTCCCCTCTCACCTCTTTTTCATGCTATGGAAGTCATTTGACTTCTCCATTCTTTACCATGCACGAAAAATGCAGGCCTTCACAACACTGAAAATCATAAAAATTAGTTAGTAGGTACCCATCTTCTTTATTTTGCTTTGTCTTTTCTGTGACTAATCTCTATTCTTCTTTTTTCTCCCTAAAAACTTGCGGCTGTGTTGGTATTCGCCAAACTGCCATTTTTATCTAGGGCATTCATTTCCTATGTGATTCTCTCTTTCGGTGCTATTTGAAGTGATTGCGATTTTGTGGCATACCACACACTGCTTATGGATTTTCATCCAAATCACTGATTTGTGACTGCTTTCAACTGTCAATCGGATCCGAATGATTGAGCACGTTCTACTTACCTGCATCCATTGCTCTGTGTCTGCGTCTTCCAACACATCTGTAAGTTTTGGGGAATTTTGTCATTTTTGTACTGAAATGGAAGGATTACTCTGATTGTTTTGAAAATTTTTGCAAGCTGAGACCTTAACGTTTCCCTGATTTGTGAAAATATTTTGTGAGCTGTGAAAATATCTTTTCTTGGTTTGTTGTCCAAAAAAATTGTGTGAGGCAATGTATTCATGGTTTGAAAAAAAAAAAAAAAAAAAAAAAAAAAACAATACTTACTTGAACAAATCACCAGTGCTAAGTCACATGCCACACAGCCTATAGCCACACCCCCTAGGCGGAATACTAAATATACCTGTCCCAGAAATCCATGGATTACTCCAGGCCTTTTGCGCTCTATTAGGACCAAGGACCAACTATTTTACCGTCATAAAAAGAATCCTAATAATTTAGCTCTTTTTGGCAGGTACAAACACTACAGGAATATGGTAACAACTTTGTTGCGAGTGGCAAAACAAAATTATTTTGCACGTCTCTTTTATTCCTCTAGAAACAATCCTAAAAAAACCTGGAGGCACATCAATTCTGCATTGGGCAGAAATTGTCCTCACCCTGGGATTGATAGCCTTAATATTAATGGAGCAACTTGTCAGGATATGCCCACAATGGCAAACTGCCTAAACTCTTATTTTGCCAATGTAAGCTCTCAAGTCTCATCATGCTGTGGCAGCCCAACAACCTTTTGTCCATCCTCGTTTTTAGGGCCACCTGAACCTTCTACTCTCTTTTTAAGGCCTTCTACCCCTAAGGAAATAGCACGTACCATTTTTACCCTGACTAATACTGGCAAAGATTTTTACAACATCTCTGCTTCTGATATAAAACTTGGATCAGTTTTTTTAGCTGAGCCCATTTCTTTTCTTTGCAATTTGATTTTTACTTCCGGTATTTACCCAAACTCTTTCAAACTATCCTGTATTACACCAGTCCACAAAAAAGGGAACCGTTCTGACCCCTATAATTATCGCCCTATTGCAGTCTTACCAACCATCAACAAGATCATTGAAAAATTAATCCATAGCCGGCTTTACTTTTTCCTACAGGCAAATAATTCCTTAAACAGTAGACAATTTGGCTTCCGTAAAAATTACTCTACTGCTGAAGCCATTTCCTCAGTAACCTCATTTATACTGAGAAACTTTGATCATGGTCACTATGTCTGTGGCACATCACTTGACTTGTCTAAAGCATTCGATCTTGTTAATCACGACATCTTGGTTTTAAAACTTGAACATTATGGGGTACGTGGCTTGCCACTCTTTCTTTTCAAAAGCTATTTATCTCAGCGCACCCAAATTGTTAAACTCGGCAAAACATTTTCAAAAACTGAGATATGCACTTGTGGTGTCCCTCAAGGATCTGTACTAGGTCCACTTTTTTTCCTTGTTTACATCAATGATTTTTCAATATTAAACCAAAAGTACTATTTTTCTCTATGCAGATGATAGCACATTTCTTTATCCATCCTCAAATCCAAATTGGGCCTGCATGCAAATGGAAGATGATATTCGCAGGGCACTCATATGGCTATCCGCGAACAAATTATCCCTAAATGTTAACAAAACAACACCTGTCCTATTCTATTCCTCATTTAAAGGCCCACCATTGAATCTCTTCTTTCCAGGATTACATATTGGCCAAACACTTGTGCCATTTGCCAAAACTATGAAATTTTTAGGGGTTTACCTAGACAGTGACCTTGCTTGGACTTCTCAAATAACCAGTATTGTTAAAAACTTGAACTCATTCATATTCCTATTTCGCAACTTAAATAAATTCATTCCACACCATATTCTAGTACTTCTGTATTACGGTATAATTTATCCTAGAATACTTTATGGTATAGAATCATGGTGCAATATCTCCTGTAATAAACTTAGACCCATTTTTATTAAGCAAAAAGCGTTAATTAGGCTAATTTCTGGTAAGGGGAGATGGGAGCCATCCCTTCCTCTTTTCAAATCGCTAAACATTCTCCCTTTTTTTCTCTTGCAGTGTATCGCTATCTTCTTATGGCACATAAAGCAATATATCAGATCTACCCTTGTTTGAGGTTTCCATAAATGGCATGTGTGGAACAATGAACACAAGATCCAAGCGGGACTTACTGTTGCGACTATCTAAACCAAATACACGATTTGGCAAACAGGATTTTAATTTTAGGATCCCATATCTTTGGAATTCTTTGCCACCCACCCTAAGGACTGTAGCAAGCTTTAGCAAATTCAGAAAAGATTTACTTGTACATCTTTGGTCGGACAGCTCCTTAGAATCAGCTGAAGGCTTTTTCACCTTCTCATAACCAAAGATACAAAAAAAAAAAATGCAATTCATTTTGCAGTTTCCCGGCCTCTCGCTGCCCACTAGCATTCTCACCCAGAGTAATTCACCTTGAGGCTATTTAGGAGGGGGCCTCGTCCTGGCTCAGCCAATTCCCTCTCCCATTCATAGCCAGCCCATGAAAGAAATTGTAAGGGCGCCTGCTCGTGAAATACAAAATCATCCACATGTAGGTAGACGTTTCTGATGTTGCATTTGCTATTAAGCTGACTTCATTAGTTTCTTTATACATTAAGCATTGTTATTTTTCTTTGCTCTTTCTTTCCTTTCACCTTTGGCCGATCCATGCTCGGCGATTCATTCTAGGTGAATTTCCTTATTGCTGATTTATTCAAATCCAAATTCGCAACACATTATTGTGCTCATCTTAAATCGGATTTGATGCATTCCATTTTGTATCGGATGTCTTCAAGCACTGTCCTCTGTCCTGTAAGTGCATCATTGGACTTCATTTCACCTCGCATGTCTTGCTGGTCTACTGGATCGGTCTATCGGTGAGTTGATGAAATTCAATTTTTGGTTTGTGAATAATAAATATAAAAAACTAGAAAAAAAACTAGAAACTAGAAAACTAGCACATTCTGGCGCAAGGAGTAATGTGCCTTTTCTGAGTAAAGCCGGCGCTGCACTTGCGCTTGGCGCAGAAAATTCGCATGGACCATTTTGGTCTTTCTGTTGAGTTTGGCGCAAGGAATTCGCATGGACCGTTACGGCGCATTGCGGAACATCACGTGATGCCGGGACCCTCCCCACATTGAAAAAATTGTTCTCTCTTGAGAAAAAAACCTCTTGCATCTCTCTTTTCCTGCCCTGTCCTCGGTGTCCACTGTCCAGCTGGGTGTCCAGGTGTCCATATTTTAGGGAATCAATACCGATTTTTTTCTGGGAAATTAACAAGGCTAGGTGTGTGTGAGTGTGTGTGTGTGGAGAAACCTAGATAGGTGCCTCCTAGAAGCAGAAAACACCTTACTTGCTTGGTTGAGCTGAGCAACTGCCCAGTCTAGGGCTGGGCGAATCTTGATTCGATTCGAGGATTCGATTCGAAAATTGCGAATCTTGCCAGATTCGATTCGAAAATATGCGATTCGAAAAATATGGCAAGATTCGAACCAGGATACGAGATTCGAGGTAAAGGATTCGATTCGAAATGATTCGATTCGGTATTTTGCGATGATTCGAAAAATATTCGAATCGAATCTCGAATCTTTCAAAATTTCCAAATTGATCCACAGTTATAGGTAGGTATAGGTATCGGACGCTGCCTTAAGCAGGTTATTATGCCATGAGGCAATCGTCAATGGAGAACAGCAAAGTTCTCACATATGACAGCAAATGTCATCATATACCTGGAAAGGGGAAGGGAGGGAAGGGGAGGACACGCGACCGTCGGCTGCATTATTCGTAAGGTTAGGAAAGGGTAAAGGAAGGAGGGGGAGGAGGGTAGGTAAGTATAGGAGTATGGAAAAACACATCATCGGAATGTGGACGGGGCCTAGTCATATAGCATTCAATAACAGACACACAGCAGTCACCCACACGCGACCAAACAAAGCCTCCCATACCATCAGCATCAAGCATGCAGCATTAACCAGCACAGCACACACACACACGCACCACAACATACCCATTCGCAATCTCAAATGAAAACATACAAAAAAGAGAATAAAAGTGAGACAAAGGGGAAAGAAAAGGAAGAAGGCTGGGAAATAATGAAATGAAGAAACAAAGTCAACATGAAAATAGATAGAAGAAAAATAAATAGGTAGGTAAATCATGAAATAATGATCGCAGTGATACGATGATGAGTTGGTAAGTACCTACGCCTCACTTCCCCTTTCCGATGCACTACAATGGGGGAATGGTTCGCCTTGTGTCAGTCACGCGGCGATAGCGCTGTCCGGCATATGCTCGGTTAGCTAGCGCAGGGAGTCACGGAAGC
>JASGXE010007863.1:0-19359 GCA_030068105.1 Sinentomon sp. SZTP_YWyxl
TTAAATAAAATTTTGTAAATAATTCTCCATTTTTGCACATTTATTCGTACACTTCCATTTACGCAGTTCTTGATTTTTCCATTTTTCTCAGTTCATCACCCATCATGATTTTTCCATTTTTCTCAGTTCATCACCCATCAGACGGAGCAAGTTATCAGTGAAAGCACTTTCGAAGACATTGAGCACTCGACTCTTCTCATGGTGCTGTCCCAAAATAATTTGACCGTCTCTTCGGAGTTGGTCCTTTTCAAGGCAATCCAGCGCTGGTCATTGAAGGAATGCATGAGAAAGAATTTGGATCCTTCGACTGAGAATCAGCGTAATGTACTGGGGGAAGCTTTGTTCAAGATACGATACTTGACGATGACCACTGATCAGTTTGCAAGTGGCCCGGCAGTTTCTGGCCTTCTGACGCAGGATGAAAGCTTTGCCTTTTTGATGAACATTTCTTCTCCGGGAAAGTGGCCTCTCCCGGATCATCTCTCAGCAGAGCAGCAGTCACGAAAGCAACCGCTTGGAATGCCGGAAGCACTCGCATTGACCCCGATGCCTCCCGCACCGATGCCACCTGCAGATCCACCTCGCATGATAACAAAGTTTTACTGCAAGAGAGAAATCCTACAAGAGCCGCACTGCTTGAACACAAACGTCCTCGACTGCTCGGTCACTTTCATGGTTGACAAAAACATCTGCGTTCAAGGAATTGAGGTGCCAAGTCAGGTTCTGCCACCTAGACGTCCGGAAGGAAGCTTTTCCCCGGCACTGGAGGCAGCGAAGTCAGATGTGTGGATGCCGCCTCATGGCTTGCCAGGTCAGTCTGGTTCCATTCAGTCGAATCCTCACTCTGGATACACAGAACTCCTCTACAGTCACCTACTAGATTCGGACAGCAGCCGTTTGACCTACACTCACTTTACCAGCAGGGTCCACTGGAATGATCTTGTAGAGATCCACTTCAATCGTCCGATTTACATACAGAAGAATAAGGTCTACCGCATTGGAGTTGTCTTGAACAAGAGCGGTTGGTATCCGATGGGAATATGCACAAGAAGAGTATCCCTGGAGGGTGTGCTGTTCACATTTTGTGTCGGATTGCCGGAAGATAATGTTAGAGATGGCCTGATCAGGAGCATAATTTTCTCACACTAGGCATGCATCCGTGTTCTGCATATCTGGTGTGGTCTAGGTTCTTTCCCGCCTTCGTGGAGTGTTAAAATGAAGGTTGGCATCACGCGAAAGAATAGAGAGTAGGAAGGCATTCGTATGACCTGTCTGTGGTTGGCTTGTTGTTAGAAATGATAGGAGAAAGGATTTGTTTAGTTGTTTTTGCTATGTGCAAACTGGTTGAGAGCTGATCTGTGCAAATGCTGGGATGGAAATGTTGGTATATTCTGCTCTGCTTGACAATCCCAGTTCAATTCATTCATTTCAGATAGAAAGCTTTTTGCAGTTATTTTCGATGGCTCGAAATGGACTTTCATGCATTCTTAGTGAAGATGAAGCATCGATAAAGTTTTTGACTTTTGTCAATGCACTGGCATCATGAGCTCGTCTGCAACCTGATGCATGCTAAAACACAAGGATGGCAGAAAACACAAAATTTAAATTGGAAAAAGACAATAGCATGGCATGAACATTAGGGCTGAGCGGAATTTGAAATTTGAACTCGGGTCGGAACTGCGCAAGGTCGGAACGGAATCGGAACTTTTCGGAATCGGAAGTTTTTCGGAATCGGAACAACATTCGGAATCGGAACTGCGATAGGAATAGGAATTTTTCCGGAATCGGCATCAAGATTGGCTCTTTCTGCATTTTTTAGCATTGCGATGGTATCAAAGGGCCATTCTAACCTTTCAGAAATCGGAGATCTTGGAAAAATCCACTTTTTGGAACAATTATTCCACAATTCCAGTCTGCAGGAACTTCGAACACCAGGAAAATGTCAACTTTTAACACTTCCGAAAGTTTCGGCACAATTCCGATTTTTCGGAATTCCGCTATTTTCGCTAAATTCGGACTTTTTCGGAATTCCGAATTTTGAGAAGTTCCGTTCCGATTCCGAGTTCGGAACCAAATGTTCCGACTCATCTCTAATGAACATGGCATCGTTAATGAACATGGCATCCTGCTTTGGGAAGAAAGATTTGAAAAGTCTCTTCTCTTTAGTTCATTGTACTGTCCATTCTGTTAGTGATATCAACATGTCCTTTTCTGGTTGGTTAACCTCACAGTTGCTTTTTTAGGGTACCTACACTTGCCCACATTTCGTCATCAGCCACTTCGGATGCTGGTCTGTTGTGGCATTTTGTTGATATTTTTCAACCCTTTCATTTTACAGTTTATGGCATTTGAAAGCAGAAAAAGATGGAAGGTGGTTCCGAGAAATGGGACGAATAGGTATTTCCCTGGGCTCACCGATTGGTGAGCACGGAATGAGAGCTTTTGATCAAGTTTCGATCATTGCGAACACCTGTTGCAGAAATTGCTCTCCAAATGTCCACGAATCGATGATTTTCATTTCATTTGAAAACGTGGAATGCATGCATTTAAAAAATTTCCTTGAATTTGCACGCATATTGTGTGCAAAATTTTCTGTTGCAGAGCCAGGTCTAATTGTGAGAAAGTTGTTGGTGAATACGAGTATGTCCCCTTTCGATTGGTTCCAAAATCACCTCATTTGACACCGTTGAGCTCCAGTATCTCTTACTGAAATATGCGATACTGAAATATGCAAAAGTTCTTCAAACTTGAAGAAAAATTCGGGTTCATGCTACATTACATGCTCTGTGGTGGAATATTTTTCAGTTGCATTGTCAGAGAAGTGGTGTCAAATTTATGGAAACGATTGGCCTTTCAGAGAACACTAAGAACGACGAAATCGACCCAGCCGTTTGGGAGTTGCAATCGAAACTCAACATTCCCAAATGATTTTGCCATTTACTTGCATTGTGCACTTTTTCCTTTTTGCCCAGCAAAGGGCACACATGTACTCATCATACTAATCGTATTGCCACAGGCCGCTGCAGCCATTACCAGACACATGTTGTTGGGATAGAGTGTGGTTTGGGTGAAGTTTTACCATTACACCACTGCTGAATACCTGAAAAATATGATATTGTGGATTCTGGAGGCACATTTCCTGATAATGGAAGTGCATTTCCTGATGATGGAAGTGCATTTCCTGCAATGGAAGTGCATTTCCTGATATGGAAGTACATTTCCTGCTAATGGAAGTGCATTTCCGAATGATGGAAGTGCATTTCCTGATGATGGAAGTGCATTTCCTGCTAATGGAAGTGCATTTCCGAATAATGGAAGTGCATTTCCTGATGATGGAAGTACACATTTTTTGATGAAGCGTATTTCCTTATGATTGAAGGCATTTTCTGGTGATGAAAGTGTATTTCCTGATGACGGAGTGCATTTCGTGATGATGGGAGTGCGGTTTCTACTGAAGATTCTGGAAGCACATTTCCACATGTACGAGTACATTTGGATAAATTTAGAAATGCTATTTCTACTGGCTCACATTGCATTGGAATTGTTACTTTCTAACAACGCTTTTTCTTTTTTTAATGTTTTTACTGATTTGGGCATTTTTGAAGCATGATGGCCAATGAATAACTTTGAAATCTTGAGAATAATTTAGAAATGACCTTCAATGTTTCCTCTCTCCTTCAAAGTTAAGGGGGGACAAAACCCTTCACGGTCAATTTCGGTGTTTTTCGTCCGATTTGGTTTAAATTTTTTAATTGAGTGACAGACCCATATTTTTATATTTTCCCAGAATTTTCGTAAAGGGCCAACTTTTTTACCAGGCAAGTTAGGTAAAAAAAACTTTCATCCCTGAAAAAACCAATTAAATAACCAAGAATTCAAAAAATCCTCCATTTTTTCCCACAGGGGGTGGTAAAATTTTTACCCTGCCAACAAAAGCCCAAAATTTTTTAGAATTGGTAAAATGAATTCCAAAATCGGGTTGCACTTAATTTTTGGACCAGGTTTTCATTTTGACCTCTTTCGGGAAAAAAGTTTTCATCCCTGGGGGTCCCAAAGTTTTTTTTAGGGGAAAAAGAAGGTTAAATCAGGAGCAAATTGAAGATTTATAAACAGCATTCCTTTTGGGAAAAAAGACAAAGGGCTAGAAATGAATTCTGCAAGTGCAAATGGACTCTATTGGTGAACAAAGACAGTCGGCGGAAATATCAACATTGCAGAATTTGCCTTTGCAAAATAAAAAATCTTATACAAAAAAGGTTTTGTCCCCCCTTAAATCACACATTCTTATTTCTTACTGTGCAGGCAAGGGTGGGTTCTCAACTGGCAACACAGGTACAGTTTGTTACTAGCGATTGCCAGAGCTGGGTATGGGGCGATAGTCCCAGTGTATTTCAAGAGGCAGAGCCCATGCCCCTGGCATAGGGTTTGGGTGACTGATTTTTGGTTTGGGTGACCAATTTGGAGCTTTTTGGTAGTGAATAAAAATGGGGTTTGCTTTTTTAATTTAAAAGGGCAATTATGATGGAACTGTATAAGCTGGTTTCAAACCTAACCAAACCACAACTGTTTGACCGACTAAACTGAAGGACAGGTAGTAACGAACCCTTTGCAGTCAGTTGGTCCATCAATGCATGGTGTGGTGGGCACTTGGCAGGCAACACCGAACGATACACAAATGAACTAAACAAATGGAAAACCCAAAGTAGGACGAAAGCATGATCCTGTTTTATAATCTTGACTGTTATTGATCACACCATTCTCAGTGTTGTCGGATTGATGACCCTTTAATTGTGACCACTCTTTGGTTAATGGCCTCTTTGTGGCAGTTAATTTTGTTTTGTTGTTTCTGTAAAAAGTGTAATTTAAATATAACTTATTTGTTGTTGCTTATTTTGGTTGTTTGTTGCTTATTTTGGTTGTTTCCTTGCAAAACCGCTGAACAAACACATCAGTTGCAACAGTGTGACGGTTGGGATTTCAGTTCAAGGTATCGCGCTAATCTGTGTCGTGGGCATGAATAAAATCGAAGAGTGCAATGGCAGCATAAGATTATGTGTAAACTTTTATTGATTGAGATTGCACTGAGAGAATTTCCTTCAAGAATCCAGTTGAGGCTTTCATATTCATACTCGTATATTCCAAGAATGATCTGATTTAAAGCTTGACTGCTTCTAATATCTACTTAGTAAAAAAAGCAGTAGAGTATCCTTGCAAACCGTGATTGAAATTGCACAATTTGAAATGGCAATTTTGAGCATGAAATGCAAAGCAATGGGCACCAGGTAAAATACGAGTGTTTCAATGGAACATATTCTTATGTTCTTTGTGCGGTTTGGGCACTAAGCGAAACAGGATAGTTGAGGGAACAAGTGAATTATGCGGAACCATGATAGGGTAGGTTAGGATGGGTTGGGTTTCGTTGGGCTAGGTTAAGGTATGTTGTGTTGGTTATGTTTAGGTTAGCGGGAAGGTTGATAATTTGATACCAATTAACGATCTCTGCTGGTCTGAAAAATATGGGACTGGCCCGACTGGGTAATTCTTTATGATAGATTGGTGTGAAATGAAAAACTGATGTAGGCCTGCACGTAAGATCAAGAATTGACTGCGATTTACAAGTGGACCATAATACCCTGGCGCACGGGTTTTAAAACGAAAATTGTCGTACAGTTGCTTCATTATTATGTAATCCCCATTTTTTAATCTCGCCTGTCCGCTCTCAGCAGGAACAACGGACAACTTGACATCGAAAGGTGCAGGCGATAGAAAATATCACAACTCAATTATGTTCTCAGTTTGGAGATCCGTGCTGCTCCGCCTTCCATATTGCGAACAAAGAAAAATGATCACACATGCACCATGTTAACTTATAGCCTGACTGTAATGGGTGGCGCCTCCTGCGATCCATCAATTCAAGCACTGCGGAACGAGGACCACCATGTTATCTGAAGAATGAGCAATAATAACATGAAAAATAAAATGACAATGTCGCCCCCAGCGAGTTCTCAATCGTTCATGATGGAAAGGAGTCAGGAAATTTTATTTTGCAATTTTAGGTGATGTGTCAGTCTATTTTCACCCTTCTACTGACTTTCATTTTGGTGCCCCCTTGACATGCGACACGTAGGCGGCCACCTACGTCGACTCTGCCTGAAACTGGCCCTGCCCCAGGGGGCACTTTTACCTGAACCGAATGTATTTTATAGTTCGAACTGTTTCATGTCCAAAAATTCGAACTTAAAACCATTCGAACTTCAATCCATTCGGACCAAATGTGCCATTTGGACTTTAATCTTCGAACCAAACATCAGTTCGGACGCAATACGTAATTGCGTCCGAACATTTCGAATGTTTTCGAGTTTGAATTTTCGGATTAAACACCATCCGGACTGAAGTACATTCGAACCAGGGGGCGTTTCCCGTTCCAAGGGACGTTCCCGTCTGTCTGTTGGGGCATTGTGAAGTGGATGGCACATTCGTGTTGCGCCGGACAATTCCAGTTTTTGGATTAATGCCCCATGTGTTTCGTAGTGTTTGTACTAATCGGGCCAGTGGCCCCGAAGGGCCTAGTCATACATATATGATGTAAATTAAGGTCAAGAAATTTTACAGACAAACCTGGAAAAGTCCGGGAATTTCATTTTCGCAAGTCGGTGGGCACCCTGGTCAGGGCGTCGAAGAAAACTGCAGAATTCTCAGAAATGGATTTCAAAGATTTGCTTATTTCGGATGACTGTTTCCATGTACACCTTTTTGTTTGACTATTTTTATAGCTGATATTTGTTTCTGATGCTGGTCACTTCTGCCACAATGATAAAACAAATATTAAAAACACACCTGTATCGATTTCGTCATCCTTTCACAACATCTTCAGGCCTGCTGAAGATGTCATCATGAAAGGATGACGAAATCGATACAGGTGTGTTTTTAATCTTTGTTTTGTCATTGATTTGTGGCAGAAGTTTTGTTTTGTTTTTTTAAATCGTTTGTTTTTTTAAATCTTTGTTTTGTCATTGATTTGTGGCAGAAGTGACCAGCATCAGAAACCAATGTCAGCGATAACATGCCTTCTGCGAGTTTCAAAACCATTCATAGACTATTTTTATTTTGTTTGTTTTTGTTTGTGGCATGACTGTTGGTTCAATCTATAATCTCTTTAGTCCACATGATTCAACTCGGCTGGACGGTCGAAACAGAAACAAAGAAAAAGTGTGTTTTCCAGGAAAAGGGTAAGAGATAGGTAGTTTGTGAGGGAAAACCCTACCCTTGGTTCTCTCCCCTACCTATCAATGTTTCTGGATCCAATGCGAGCATAAAAAGAAGTCACATGCAGGCGAAAAATTACTCTTCGGGAAAAGAATAACCCACAATTTTTAGAAATTATGGCATTTTCCCGGAAAACAAACAGACAGCATTTTTGACGAGAAACTACCCTCGTTGTCTATGGTTACTTACCTAACAAGCACATAAAAAGGTGTCCTATGGGGAACAAGAAGTTATGCTCATGTGGGACAAAATACTCCGCAGTCTGCACCACTATCGTCTTTATAAAGACTCCACCCGTCACATTTTTTTCATGATTTTCCCACCACTGCAAATAACTAGTAGATTTGTTTCATGTACTGTGCTTCAAATGAAAACGGCCTGCCAGGAGCATTATTATATTTGGCCAGACAGATGCACCTTTCCATCTTTATAAAGATTCCACCCTTTTACAGATTCAAAAAACATTTTGTACATCATTTTGAAATGCTGCACACAGGCTTTTTGCTATTTTACTTTTTGCAGGATGTTTTTTTCCATGTAGGAATGACGTTTGGGATTGACCCAAAAATGAAAAATCAAATTTTTTTGGAAATTGAGCCACAGTCATGCGACTTGAAAATCGTCTTTAAAAAAAATTCCAACTGGAAAAGTGCATGGGTCAAATTTCATAAAAATCAAAGCACGATTAACAGGGGGTGCAGAGGGCACGGCCAACAGTTGCAAAATATTAAATTTTTTTTGTTTTTAAAAATACATATAAAAACAATATACAATAGCAAAGTGGTGCTTGCCCAAACTTGCTACGAATGTTCAAAATGTTAATGTAACCACTCTGTTCTGTTGGTTGTTGGGAAAAGCTCGATTTTCAAATCAAGTTTCATTGTGTGCCGGGAGCGTCAATTAAAGTCAAGAAACCCCATCACAATCGGGTAAAATTAACACCGAAGCAGTTTTCCACTGGACCCTTCGCTGTAAATCTCACCGTTATCTGTTATGCCATCGTTTTCTCCACAGCCACAATCCAGGGTAAAAAAACACGAACTTTATCCCCTGCCATGCGGTTTACTCGGAGAAAATGAGAACCTTTCCACTGTTTGGTCCAGGAGGAACTCTCGTGCTCATCAAGTCAACCACCAAGATAAACAACAAAGGCGGTTTGTTAGTCTAAAAAATCTAACATTTCTTTATTCTCTCTGCATCATTTTGTCTGTAACAATTAAATAGTAACTGGAAACAACTTACGGAAGGTCATTTGAGGAAAAATTACAACAAAATGGCATCAGATTACAATAGTTGCCCTATGTAGAAGAAAAGGAACATTAACATAATAATTTCTGGTTCTGCCCGCACAACAAAAAAGAATCAAGCACCTCAATTAAAGTTCAGTATACGATGTTTCATTTATTCAGATCGCAGCAAGTTTGACTTGGAGAAAATGGGGTAATTAAAAAAAAGTAAAAGGTCCCAATTATTCACAGGGTTGGCACCAACCTGGAATACCTGGGAAACTCGGAATTTTTTTTCTTACCCTGGAAAAATCAGAGATTTTCAAAGTTACAGAAAAATCAGGGATCGGTGCATTTTCAAAGAAATTTCACAAGAAGTCAAAATTTCTTTTCGCTGAGCTGTTTTCATTTTGCAAAAAGACGAGTTGAATGATTCCAGGAATTTTGATTTCTTTGGGACTTTTTCTCATGTTTTGTCACACTGGTATGGTAGCTACATGGTAAATCTCAGAATCACATCATCACAAACAATGTAAGACCAGGGAGGTCAAGTTGTTTGTAATGCTATATCACAGAATCGTTGGATAACTAACTAACTTAAAAAAATAATGTATTTCTGTGTTGAAATGTTGCCTTGATTTTGTGAGTTCATTTTCTGTCATTTTGCAAAAAAGCCCTTTTGTTTCCGCTTCCTTTTGAATTCAGTTTGTTCAGTTCACAAAGTACCCATTTTTAAAAGTGTAGTTTTGTGTTTCTATTTGCACCAGTTTGCTGGCAAAATTCAAATAGGTACGTGTTTGAGATGCTCCATGAAGATATGTCGAATAAGGGCATGACTCGTCCAGCATCTTCCTTTGCTTTCGTTCATTGGATTTTGAAAACAACGCATAAAAACAAACATTGTACATTGTGAAAACAATGCACAAAAAATGCCCCTGCGCCCCTGGAACTTTTTTCCCTTTAGCCCTGGAAAACTCAGGGAAATCTTAAATTTTAGAATGATGGCAACCTTGATTCAGCTCTGCAGTCAGTCTCCACATTTCCCATCTTCTTCATGCAGTTTATTTTATTTTTGATTTGATACTGAAGATGGTGCAACAATCGAGATGTAAATGAATGAGATGATGCACAATATGCCGATGGAATTTATCTCACGAGAGCCACTTCAATATTATTTTTTTTCGACACGGTGAAGAGGATCATGAGACACCCGATGGTGCCCCAAATAAATTCAGTGCAAGATCAAGATGGGGCAAGTGGCATGCAAGACAAGAATGGCACAATGAGAAAGACCTGCACAGAAATTGTTAGAATTGTCCAACTTCTCTATGCCTATGCCCAGCAAACAATTTCAGCAAAATAAAAATTTTGAATGTTCATCATCTGAAATAACCTGTGAATGGACTGAATTCGGTTCAACTTCATCACTGCATCCATCACTATCTCTTAATCAGAGGTGGCAAAGAAAACCCAAACTAGTGAATCGGTTAATGAAGGCATGCAACAGAAACAAATTTTTATTCCTAAACACTGCTAACAATTTACAAGAGCAGATTTAACTGGCAGAAGAAGCAGGATTTGCTGGCCAGGTCAAACAGCCCTAATTGTCCTGGTTTGCCCAGCAAGGCAATGGTGGAATTCCCTGGCATACAGAGCTGAAATCTGATTTCCCAGCCAAGTTCTTACCATCACACATTTGCCTACACAGGACGACACCTTCAGCTAATCAACAAATGACAAAGCTGGTCATAACAATCGGCAGGAGTCTAGAGGACGGCATATGCAAAGTCTGTATGACCAATGCGCTTTGCACGAAAATCGTCACAGGTCTTGGCATGGCAAATGCGGGCAAGAAAGGACAAGACCAGTCACTTGTTGCTGGAATGGGGAAAAGGCTTTTGGGGTGTGATCAATTGGCAATGATTAATGAATCAACATGGAGTTGTATGCATGTAATTTCTGGCATCCGAATGAAAGTAGATCCAATCTTGCTTATTGTTTCACCTGAATTTTCTGTGATGCTGGGTCCAAAGTTATTCTGGTTTGAAAACCCGGAAATCAATAATTCTGTTTAATGTATGCAACAACAGAGAATCTGTTTAATGTATGCAACAACAGAGAAATTGGCACTGTTGAAACCTGCTGCCCATCTTTCATTTTGAAAAGTTTCAATTTTACGGGGGCAGGGGCCAATTTGATGCACACATCATGGCCCATTATGACAACCATACAAAATTTCAACTTCTCTGCACCAAAGTAAAAGGTAAAAGTTGTCCTTTTTGGCTGATCGTCCATTTTTTAGATTTAGCCCAAATTTTTCATGAAAAAAGGGTGCAATTCAGTCATTTTCGGCATTTGTGCAAGGCATGTTTTGAAAAAATGACTCAAAACATGGAGTGATGGTCAGCCAAAAGAGCAACATTTTTCAGTAAAAATGTCAATTTTTACCTTTTTGGCTTGAAGGACTGCTGAGAAAAAGCTATTGAAAGTTCGAAAAAAATGTCACAAAAAAAAAAACCAAAGTGGTTGAAATGCTCCTTGGATTTGAATGCCAGCACATATTGTCACTTGCATTGTTCTCATCAGAACAGAACACCGAAGTTGAGCAACTCAGCCCCCGTTCAAAGGTTAGAATCACTAAAACTGCATCCTCTTGTTTTGTGCTGGATTTTAGACTTTCTTCCTTTGCGCAGTCAACATGTGTTCCTTGATGCTGCTTTTTCTCCCTACAAATGTGAACAAAAATTGGAGAAATTTCTTCTAAAAGGCTCATTTTGGTCCACTTTTAACACAAATTTGGCAGTTTCGCACAGCCAAAGTGTCCATTTTCACACTGGCGACGAGGAAATTTGGATGGGTGCCTCGCCCTTGGAAGTGCGCAGTTTGGTGTCCCACAGGGTAGTGTTCTGGTCCCCACCCTTTTCTCTGTTTTGATAAATGATCTTCCCTTGTTGGCAAATTTTCCTCATACTCGTACCCGCATACCTTTTTAGAGTCTCTAGGTCTATAAAAGAAAAAGTTTATTTTGCATTAGTTCAATCTACCATGGAATATGCATCATCCATGTAATTATGATCCCTATGGGATAAACCCAGTTGAAAAGTTTGAAAGGATTCGAAGAAAGGCAGCTTGCTTTGTTTCGTACCGGTGTGCACCTTTGGATAATGTTTCAGATCTGCTAAAAATCTTCGACGAGTCCCCCTTGCCTCTCGTAGAAAAATTTCAAGACTTGGGGGCTATTTCAGGACTAAATAATGTGGAGGTTGGTCTGGCACAAAGGACTCCTTGCTATCTTGGAAGGTACGATCATGATTTTTTCAAGTTAATGACTCAAATTTGATATCCTGTAAGAATGTGGGCAAGTTGTCTTTTGTTTCTAGAATGGTTAGAAAATGAGACTTATTAAATCCAATGGATTTCGGAAGTGGCAGGGACATCACCACATCAGTGACAACATGTTCAAAAGAAGCCTACTTGGCACAATGAAAAGAGGACAAAAATCTCAATTCCAAAAGTTTGCTATGAAACCTGGTCCACAAAATGATAAGTGAAGGGTTGTGTATTTCCAGTTTGATGACTGAAAATTCATCTTTCTAATTTGTTTTCATTTGTTTGTTGATTTGAGCCTGGTCTATATCCTTGCAATTCAAGAAAAAAAAAACTATCTCCCTAATTAATGTTGGGCCAGGATGGCAGACCGTCCTTGGACCCCTGGTTGTGCTGCTGGAAGGGGTTTCGTGGCCAAAGCCCCTCATCCTTCGGATGGGACATTGAGAAAATTTCTTGCTTTGCTGTTTGAGTGTAACAAAACACCCAAGTGTTAACTCACCAGGTTTTTGACTAAATAAACAAAGACAAAATAAAAAAGGAGGCCCCGTGTGCAGCATCACACTGCACGTTAAAGAACAACTAGCTCCAGGTCCAAGGCAGAGGCCTGGAAAGTTACACTACAGAGAACCTGCATATCACAAGCCACACGTCTCCGTTCTGCAGAGCATGATTCCTCCCAGAAACCCTACGGGATGGCATGAGCTGCAAAACTGATCCCGCGTCGCATTTCATTGAACGCAGAACGGAGTTTGGCTAGGATTTAGGATTGGACATTGTTCTCCTTGCTAGTCCAAGATGTGCAACAAGGTTCATGCTGAGCCACTGGCTGTATGGGTATTGGTGCTTTTTACAAAGAAAATGAAAAATATGCTGTCGTGTGAAAAAAAGTGTCGTGTGGGAATTGCGATAGCTTGTCAACCAGGCAATAAGCTGAATGAAGCTTTTTCTGTTTTTCGGCCGAATGTGCAGGAAAAACCTGCCACACTTTCCGGGGAACAGAAGGGCACAAAGTTAGTTCTGCTTCCGAGTTCCAAACATATTGAATTAGTCAAGCTAATTTTGGAAACATTATCCGAGAGCTGTCAACAAGCATTTCATTCACACAATTCAGGTAACATTGGTCGATGAGATCAATCAAATCAACAATTGTCGTCATAATACATTACTCACTAGCCGAAGCAAATAAAATAAATTAAAAGACTAAACTTTAAGACTATGAAGTAACAGAATAAATCAAAAGAATAAACTTAAGACTAGGAAGAAACAGAATAAATTTGAAAACGGCAACGAAAACCAATCCAAGCATTTGGCTTGAGATAACAACAGTACCACGACCACGTTACATGGGTCATCCAACAAGTACCCTTCTAAAAGTACCACAACAGGCACTTGCACAGTGTGCACTTTTCACTTTGAATTTACCAGTTCCACCGGGCATTTTCTGGTTCCTGCCACAGTCCTTTCGATTTTGTGGAATGCAGTCTCGACATGCGAGGCCAGATGTCGATAGTGGATGAGCCACACCACAGGACTGTACATGGTCTATGAGTTGATGTGATTTGTTTTGCCAGGAATATGAGGAATTTGAACAATCACATCATAAACCTGGACAGGCTAATAGTTCTAATTGTAATTGACAGTGCAAAGTTGTTGCATCTCCCATTTTCATTTGGATGTCCTATTCAAGTGAAAGACCCACCAGTTTTGCATTGGACACAACAAACTCAGCAAACATAGTTCAATCCCCCTGCAAGGGAACAAAACATTGTTAGAATAAAACATTGTTCAATGAATTTTCTAATCTTTTTATGCCCAAACCTGGCAAAAAAGAAATGTAACTTTTATTTCAACACTAAAAAATGAAAATGTTTTATGTTCAGAACGAAATTTACAAAAATAAAAACGAAATTCCGTGGGACCCAATCATCAGCAAACCAGGTGAAAACTAGGTTATTTCAGAAGTTTTGTAACGTCAATATCATCCAGCCAGGTAGGCTGTCAAGGGTGGCGTGAATGACCCATCAAACGACATGTTCATGTTTTGAAACATAATAAAAAAAACTATTTGCTTGAGGAATTCACCGAGTTGTGGGGGCACAATTTACAAAGCACCCTGAACACTGACAAAATGGAAAGAAAGAATCACCACAAAAAGTCAAAGGGAAAGCATTCAGATCTAACAATGACTTCAGTAAGTCTAATATAGGTTTAACATAGCAAATGAACTTTCCGATCATTGATGAGACTCGGAGAGAACTTGACAACAAAATGATTAAACGCACCTTTAATTAACATTTTGTTTTTCTTCTTTTTTTCGACCAGCACGTGACAACGGGAGCGTGACACCCCGAAACGCATTGTGCGTCGAGGAAGAAAAACATGGAGACGATGTCAATTAAAAGTGCGTTTTTCATTTTGTTAACATTGTAGGTTTGCAATGCACAATAAGGAGCACAGCTGAAGACCACAGCATAACGGCAAGGAACTAGCAAAGACAATGACATACAAGACCAGACTTCAAATCAGTTGGCAAACAAGAATTTCATGGTCTTCACTTCTTTTCTTTGAAGAAGTGTTGCTTTCAACTAGAGGTCGAACCGGTACAGGTTCAACCGGGTACAGCAACCGGTACGGGTACAGCAACCGGTACGGGTACCGGTACGCATGTACCGGTTGCAACTTTTAGGGTGTGCAGAAAGCCACATAAATTGTGCCCCCAAAAATCAAAACCAAATTGAAAAATGTTGTTTTTTGACCGAGTTATTGCTGTTTGAACTTTGAAGTTTGCCTTTTCATTTTTACCAGAAACTGAAGACATTTTGGAATGTCAGTTTCATTTTGGAGCAAGAAATGTGTTCTAGAGACCAAATTTCCCCCCAAGCCCAGCAAAGGCACATCACATGGCACTTCAATAAAAAAAAAACTTCAGAGAACTTTTCATCATTTTTTCACTGGTGCAAAATGAGGGAATACACAGGCGCTGGCTTTCTATGTGAAACAACAACTCAACTCTTGCAATGCAAATGTCCAAATGCATTTTTCTTTAATGCCACCAGACCTGACAAGTTGCTCAGCCAGGAAGGAAGTGGAAATAGCAGGAACTGAGGAGGGGAGAAGAAATTGTAGACGTCCAACCGAATACCAAACAACGAAAGAAAAAAAAAAAAAAAAATAACATCCAAAAACAAAAAAGAGAAAAAAACAAAAGTTGCAGGTAGGGCCAGAATAGCAGGTTGGCCAGGATTTCAAGTCCCTCTCTGGAAGGGAGTGTACCAATAATGTCAAATTCAATTTATTCTAATGTAACCCTCTGAGATTTCATGACTTTTGGTTTCAAGATAAGCGAGGACCAAACATCCTGTTCTTATTCAAATGCACTTTCCTGACATGTAGCTGCAGGATTGGACTGGCGATATGCACATATGAACTGGAATCTGACAACCGGAAATTCCATTCCCTTAACACAGTTACCATGCACCAATAACATGTGACGCCATCTATCGATTCAATTTTGAATGCATTTCTTGGTGCTCTGGAATGGTGGTATTTGACTTGAAAAAGCATTGAAGCACGAGAGGAGCAGAAGCAAAATTGTAGTTGGATTGCTCTTTCTTTGAGAGAAGCGGGATGCGACAAAATGAATGTGCTCTGGTACCAATGCAATCTGATCCTGGCAGAGAGAATATTTTCAGATTCTGACTGATGGGTTTCAGGTGCAGAAAGAAACCCATCATATCAGGTTGGCGTCCTGGCACATCCAGTCGAAGCATTTACCGCACGGGAAAAAATGAAAGTGCACTGGTAGATGCACTTGCATTCATGGCGGATTAAAACATTCTAGCTGAGCTGTGGAGCACGGTGTTGCGGGCCAAACACACCCTGCAAACGGTAAAAGGCTCTGAGCAATGCAAAAAGGCAAAAGGAAAATAAATCGAAACACCAGAGTGCGCATGGCCTGACGTATCCAGTCGAACAAAAGCACAAATTCGTTCGTCCCCACAGGCGGTTTCAACCGCAAAGGTGTGGTGCGTCCAACAGTGTTCTGCCAAAGACTTTCGTGATGAGAAAAAGATGTGCGCTGCTGCCTACAGATCTGTCGCCCTCACTGCTCAGACTCCAAGCACAAACTGAAACGATCATCTCTGGAGCCAGTTCTTTTATATGCATGCGTGAGCCGGATGACCTTGGGCTTCAAATTGAGTGGGTGGAGCTTGCTCACATCACACCAAATCCTGATTGGTAGCCCCTCCCACAACCAAGTTCAACAGTGTCTCCCAGCATATAAAAAGGGAACAGCTGGAGCATTTTGTCATTCTGTTAAATGGTGCAGAGCTGGATAGGTGTACCGAGAGCAGTTGTGTGAACCGGTTTGCTTGGACCCGCATAAAGTTTTTTTTAGCTTTTTATTTCCTTTTGAATTGTTGAAAAAGTTGGATAACTCTTCCTGTTTAAGAGATACTTCAATTTTGTTCATCCCATTGAATTTCTGGGAAAAAATCAACCATGATTGATGTGCCACACATGTGTGTTTGCATCTCTAAAAAACGCCAAAAAATCGTGGAAATTTGGATTCCAACCAGTACAGTACCCGGTTGGATTTTCAAACGAGTACCGGTACGGGTACAAAATCAAACCGGGTACTGTACCGGTTCGACCCCTACTTTCAACTTTGTGAACTTTCTGCAGCATTTGAAAATGCCATAGTACCTACTAGTTCTCAACTCTTCTGGAAATGTAACCCCGATTTTCCATGCATATTTTCAGCAACCAATACCCATATCTGCACAAAAATTCACATCATTAGGCCCATGATATCAGGTAGCAAGCTGCCAGATGGTTTTCCTCTTGATCTTTCAGTGAGAGAATTTCCCATGAAAAAAATGTCGGAAGAAGTCTCTTCTACACACAACATTTTAAGCTGCTTTCTAACCTCAAGAGAAAATCTCATTTCAATATTATCTTCCACTGGACGACCCAAGTTTGGGTCTTGCTGCACAGGCTCCATACCGCTGTGACCTGTTGGTCAACATTTTCTTCTTTTTTTTTAAAGTGACAATCTCTGCTGTTTTTGTACGGGCATAGGATACGAGAATTTTGTCTCAAAATTATTTTTGAGACACTCACTATTCAACATTGTGATCATGTTCCGGGGTGAATTTTTTTGTGCACTTCTCACTGATAGTTTCATCCTTTGGTGTATCGTAGCTTAGATTACTTTCTGGGATGTGAATTTTTTACTTCCAATTCAAATAAATAATTGGGAGTGACTCAACACTGTTTTGCACATACTGAGAAGCCTCTTCCCAGGAAAAAGGAAATTTTCCAAGATTTTTATTAAACAGTGGGCCATTTTATTAAAAAGTTATTTGTGAGGTCTGGTGGCAGCAGACAGAAGCTTGGTGGCAGAGCTTCGCGAATGATTTGGTAAAAGAGGGTCCCTTGAAGGGCTCTCTTCCAAATATTCGCTTTTTTGCAACTGCGGCTTCTCTCTGGGGCTGCAAGGAGGGGTTTTTTTTATCTGGTCCGAAAGGGCTGGGTTTCCCCCCTACCTCCAGGGCGACGCGAAATGCGATCAACCAACCCTGGTTCCCGGCTTCGGCTGGTACAAATAAAAAAAAGTTATTTTATTGCCTGCACTATCTTGGCAGCAAATTGTAATTGGACTTTCAAAAAAGGTCCAAGATGCAACATTCAACTTCATGAAACTGAAGGAATGCAAACCTGTTAGATCAGATGGTCGCGGTTACCTACCATACTTACAGCAACCTGATGTCGAGTTATTGTAATTGCAGTTTTTTTGTCAAATCAATGTTAAGTTGTGTGACAGAGCTCTGTGTCAAGCACTGTGAAGCGTTACCTCACAGTGGATCAAGCCACTGAGAGTATTCTATCATTAACAAATAACTATTAATTTTTCGGCGAGTTTTATTCCTTCCGCGATTTTGTGACTATTCATTAATAATTGATGCTATGTGAGCATCATTTGAGCTCCATAAGCTCAGGGGCACATGATACAATATTGCTGGAATTGATGAGAGGTAGACAAACGTATCAGGTAACATCAATGAAATGCAAAGGTAGTAAAACAATGATCTGGTCAATTCAACAAAGAGAGTTCTCACGTGTGATGACGTGTTCGTGCTTATTATTTAAAATACCTGAGACCAGCCACAGAGAGAAATTTCTCGATAAAAAGTTCAGAGTCAAGAACAGCGATGTGAGCAGCACGGCCAATCAGGGAGTTTGCAGTGTTGGGAAGGGCATGATGAACGTCATAGCGGACAAAATTGACATCCGGTCGATTTAGAATGGGTTGCAAAATATTCTGGACCATTTCTCTGTATGCAGCACCTGTGGAAGAAGAAAAAGAAATAAAGTGACTTTTATTCACGCACAATGTGAACATCATACCACGCATAATGGGGTGGGTTGGCCCAAGCATCCAGGGGGGTAAGTTCAAAATGCAATCTCTGTGACCATCTTTACCATTTCAAACATTTTGCTGAGAATACCATAAGATGAGGATTGTTGCAAAAAGTGCAAGGGAAACTATCTTTACGGTAGCATAGGCGGGGGGTAAGGTCGCAAACAACGACGCTTGGAGTTGTGAGTGAAACCCCACCTTCATCAACAGAACCGGCAATGCATAAACCAAATGCAGTCCACAGTCCTTCACTTCTTGATTGTGCCTCCCATTCGCTCAGGAAGAGTTTATTGATTACTCTGGATTTATATGAGGCATCCAAAACTAGTGGAGCTACTACAACCCTTCATTAAAAAGCACAATCAAAAAATCATCTTCCTATGTGTTATGCACCAACACTCAACCACAATGACAATTGAACACTCAATTATCCAGGTCATTTTCAATTTTAAAAACAGATTTTGTGATGCCAAGTGTAACTTCAAGATGTTCATGATGGGGCATGAAACACTGACCACAGGTCTGCATCTCACATCAATGTGCACGTGCAATGAGTGTAGATGCCAAAGCATGGGAGTTAATATTCGCAAAAATAATTCTCTCCGCATGTGAAGGTTGTGCTCGATCAGACACAGACAGGAGAGATTCGGACAAGCCAGAAGCTTCTGCTTCGTTTGTTTCATTTCTGTTTGCACAACGCAGCAGCGGGTAAGCAGAGAGAAGGCAGAGAGGGACAGTGGGCACGCAGAGAGGGAATCCTGCTTGCACCTGCCTTTAGCAGATTCCCTCTGGGCTTCTCTCATATCATGCTCAAAAGGTGCATACAGTGTGGTTGAAATTGGCAACACGCAACAACATGCAGCACAACAACTGTGGACGAAAAGGAGAAGGAATTCTGAACGCTTTTCTTTGTTTTTATTGGCCATGCATTGTTCGACTCCTTCCACCCAGTTGTTCAGCGCACTTTGTCTTTTTGTAAATTCCATCTTTTTGTTGTTTCACCTTTTTGTTTTTCTTTGCCAAGCGCTAACTGCTCGTGGTGCATCGCCACAGGCTTTTTTCTAGTTTATGTTATATTCACCTGTTGATATAATTTTCCAATTTTAGCTGGCA
>JASGXE010007864.1:0-18029 GCA_030068105.1 Sinentomon sp. SZTP_YWyxl
AACCATATTGTCATAAGACATTGAAAATAGCACATCAATAATTGAAGACTCGGACACAGAGGTGTTACATTTTTAAATTAAACTAATTGTGTTTATTAGATCACTTAGGACCTAAACGTTTTACAACAAAGGACAAACGCAACTATGAGCTTAAGGATAGAAATGTAATTTAACTAACTGCGATAATTAGATGAACAAATAATGGGCGAGAGATGAACAATTGAATTCTGATCTGATCAGCAGCTGATGGACCACCGAAATGGAGATGCAACGAAAATGCAGCAACCAATAGTATGGCATTTTAACTGCAAAACATGAACTAATTTTGACATGAATTGAAGAAATCACATTGTGACAAATGGTGGATGCACAAGACTTAACCGATGAAGAATGGAACAACTGATCGAAATAGCAGCATGATGCAGAATCAATGCCAGAGTGAGACTGACGACAGACGAGAAACTCAAACACAGACTGGAGTTTCGAGAAAATGCCTGGAGGAAAGCCACATTGTGCCACAACAGATAGCAAAAAAAGTTTTCAGCCTATCAGTTTGCCAGCTAACACTGGAAATTACATTTCACCCACAGGAAGGGGAACGGTCTGTATTTATTGTGGTCAGACACCGAACCACAAATTGCATAATCCAAAAATAGAAATGACCAAAAAGGCAATGTTGGAGCATTTGTGCTTTAAGGCCCGATCTTTTTCGTTTTGTCAGCAACCAACAATATGGCAGGATGTTGTTTTAAATGACAGGACATGCAAGTGTTCTGATCTGAATAATTTCGGCCAAGTACCTCATACCGTGGGGTGATCCAGTGCGGATTAGCGCTAATCCGAGGACGCAGAGTAATTTTTTTCCATTGAAGTAAATGGCGAAAATTTAATTCGCAACCTCGGATTAGCGCTAATCCGCACTGGATCACCCCACGGATGGAGTGTCTATAGCAGATTTTCTTTCATGGAAGATTTCAGTGGACCACTGAACAACAAATCCATCGATAGTGACAGCCTAGAAAATTTTTGTTTTGTGATCTGCCCGTCCCTCGTATTGGCTGCCATTCGGACCAGAATTATTGAGAGAAAGAAAATAGACAACATGCAGAGTTGAAACAGGTGAAACCAGAACACACGTACCAATGAAAGGCTCCCATAAAAGAGGTCCCATGTGTTTCAACAATGTCAGTCCAATAAGATTTTTTCATTGAATCTTTTTTTTTCCTTGTCAAGTACTTGTCAGGCAATGGAGCTCAATCTCGAATATGCTTTCTTTTGTACAAGAGATCACCATAGGTGGGTTGGCGAACTTGATGCAGAAAGAAACTCACTTGACGATTTGTTCTCCAATTATTTCCGAGAATTATTTCCGAGCTCCGCTGTCCAAAATTGGAGAACAAATCGTCAAGTGAGTTTCTTTCTGCTTTCTTTTGTTTTGGGATCACACATGAGATAGGGAAATCGATAGCCCTTTTGTAAATTGAAGAACCTCAGGTTTCTTATCTCCCACACAAGAAACAGCCTGACACTTTTGAGTGACGATGGATTGGAAAATGCACACAAAATAAATTCTAACTTGGTTGGTTCCTTTTGTCCACAATGGTGTACCCATTCTTCCCATTCCAAAAAGCATGGAAATAATGTTGAAACTATTCTTATGTCATCATTCATCTTCAACATTTTGCAAGGTTACAAGAATGTTTTCATTCTGCAATTTAACTGCCACAAAACTGCATGGGTTATTTTGATTTTCAAAATATTTCGCACTGCTTCTGCTTCGCCCCAATTTGGCACTGTGCAGTTCCTTCACCCAAATTCTGTACCACGACTAAAATTTGCCCAAATTTCTTCCCGTTAATATTTCATCAAAATGTGTCAATCCGGTATCGATTGCACAAATTTGGTGCCGCAACTTAATCCCCCAAATTTTCCTCCAGAATGCAGGAAAAAATGCAATTGGCGAAATTTTCATATCTTGCCTCAAAGCGCTTAACAGCCATTTTGTTTCAATGCGAAATTTTGCAGGGACCTTGTCATTGTTCAGAAGGCGAAAAAAAAAACAAGAAAAGTCATCAAAATTTGGAATACATTTTACACATTTTTACATACAGTTTTACTAACTTATATTACAGTTTACTTACTTTCATTACAGTTTTTCAACACAGTTAACTTTGTTACAGAGAACATTGCATGGAATGTATTTTTCCTTTACCCCTAACTTTATTGGAGAAATCATTGCATGGAATGCATTTTTCCATGCATTTACCCCACAACTTCCTCCAACTTTAATGGAGAAAACATTGCATGGAATAAATAAATTTTATACATTTTTCATGCATTGACCCCCCCCCAAACTGTGTTGGACAAAACATTGCACCGAGCACCAGTGGTACAATGGTGAAAAAAATCTGGACCATACGGTAAAAATCCAGGGACGTCATTTCAGGTTTTTGCTGGGGTGGCACCTTTCAGGGAAAGACTTATACATCGACTCGTCCGGGGGAGTCTGCTGGACAGAGCTCCCAAGTAATTGGGGTCTGGGGCGGAACACCAGTGTGGTTCCAAGGGGCAGAGCCCATGGCGGGGGTCTGAGAAAGTTAGTGTTCTCAAGCCTAATTTTACACCATGTTGATCAATCAATCATACTGCTGCGATGGTGGCTTGAACGGGTGGTGGGGTGAGAAATTGAATTCAGTACAGCAGCATGGCAGCGGCACAACAACGCAGACGTCCTCTATCTATCGCTGGACACTGAGACGACACAAAATGAGAGAAATGAAAAGTCACCAGAGCAGGATTGGGGCAAAAATATCTTTATTCGTTTCAACTTTCAAATGCTGCTTTTCGACTTACACAGACTTTTTTTTCCTCCGAAACTTTTTTTTCTTTCTTTGTGTTCTCATGCAGACGGTAGAAATTGAAGCGCCAGATTTCAAGAAAGCGTTCCGAGAGGTGTCAGATTTTGACCTTGGTGACAAAAGATGACCTTCAATATCTGCAGCATTAATTTTTTCCAAAATCTGAACGGTCGCAATTTTTGAAATGCGTACACAGGTGGGGAGGGACTCCTGTCTTCGGTGTTTTTTTATTATTTGTTATCCGATTTGGATTAAATTCTGCACACAGTTTGGAGGCTCATAGGACAAGTGCTGTGTAAAATTTGAGCCCTAAATATTAACCGTTGTAGGTACAGGGTGATCTCAAAGGTGAAAATGGATGCGGTCTTCCGACCCTTGTAGCGGTGCAACCATAAGTGCTGGGGAGGTCAGATTTCGGTTATAACTAGTTAAAAGCAGTTCAAAACTTTTGGACTGTGTCAGATTTTTCATTTTTCTCCTTGCAGTTCAGTTTTATTGAGACAGTTTTATCATGCATCGCTAAAAGTGCTTAAAAAACTTTAAAATTTGGGCTACTTCAATTGCATTAGGTTGAAAAGGAGGGACAAAATAAAAAATCCGGCAGTTGGCTTAAAAAACTTTAAAATTTGTGCTACTTCAATTGCATTAGGTTGAAAAGGAGGAACAAAATAAAAAATCCGGCACAGTCAGTAGATTTGTCATACATTTTTACATCAGCATTCTGACAAGTTCAACCGCTGAGATAGAAGGGATGGGAAGGTTACCGCGAGTGAAAAAATCCAAAAGTGGTAAAAATACATTTGAAAAAGTGACATTTTCTGGCTATCATGAGAAATCTCACAGAAGTCGGCAGCGGACGTACTCGTGCAATCTGCCATAACTTTTGAAGTAAACAAGATAATTCGAAGCCGTTTACAGTTTTTACCACTGGATTCAGGAGATTCAAAGGCATCTTTTAGGCTAAAAAAAATTTGGGGAGAAAATTCAAATTTTATTGGATTGGTCGGTTGCATTGCATGCTGTAGGAAAAGATTCTTTTTTTAGACAATTTTGCTTCAGTTAATACAGAAATGTGCTGTGTGTTTGCCAATGTCGCAGGAGCAATCCGTTGGCAGTTTTTTGCAGCCCATACGCCATATGGGTACATTTTTTTACCATTTTAGGTTCCCATATGCTGTTTCCAAATTTTTCGGTAGCCCATATGCCATATGGGGACCCTATGGGCCCCATTACACCCCTGCTGAGCGCATCCCGGTTGGAAATTTTCTGCAGATGTGTATCCATAATTTTTTTCACTCCTTTATTTTAAATCACCGCCAAAGTAAGAACCATACAGTTCCGATTTTTCTTCGTCATGTCCACCATTTCTAACGAAGGTGGTAGGAGGCAGGAGTCTCATCCGATGGGCCGCGGTGGCTCTGGCGGTTATGATGATCGACAACAGCAGTCACGTGATTACGCCCCGTTGCAACAGGAGCTGGGACAGGGAGTGCCAGATGCCGCTTCTGACATGTCCCACCAACACCAGCGAGGATGTCCAAGAGCTGATGAAATTGAATCAATTTCGGTTCGTTTTCTTCTTTTATTTGTCTCCAGCTTGACGGCAGCACAAACAAACCAATGCGATTGGGAAGTGGCAGAAGCCAGATGAGAGGATGCGGTAAAAGGATTTCCTTTCATATCCTCTCTGCTTGGCCCGAAGCTCCCATGGGCTGTAAGGCGCAGTTTTTGTCTGGCTTTTGGGCTGAGTTTCCCCCTGTCTCCAGAGCGGTGCTCGATGTTACCGAGCAATGCTGGTTTAAAAAAGCAAAACATAAAAAGGAGGATCGATCTGCAACTGATTAGCTTGTTTTTTTATTGGTAAGTTTCCTGACGACCTGGCATCTATTGGGGACCCGGTGGCTTTTTAAATGTTCTAAAACATGCTGGTTTTTGTTGAAGTCCCAGCCTTTTCTGGAACCCCTGCATTATTAGAAGCTTTCAGCGGCTTGAGATGCAGAAAACCAGCTAAATTTAAACGCTCTTAGTGGAACGGCATTGGTCGAACGTATGCTGGAATAATTTGAAACTTATGCTGGAAGAGGAGGAGACAAGGTGTTTCTTTTCCAGTGTGAAATGATGTAAGCATCATTCTGCCAAATTTAGGAGGAGATGCAATTTTGCTGGGGGAGTTTTGCACCTATTTTACCAAAAATTCCAGTGTAAGACACGCGAACAGTGTTGACAGATTATTTTCTCAAATCTGCAAGATTTTCTTCTGAAATCTAGGTAACCTGCGGAAAATGTGCAAAAAAACATGGAAAACTGCAGGCTTTCGTAACTCACAACTGAGAGAAAAGCGAGTCACGATTGTTGATGACGGAATAAACCAAATGTTGGGTTTCGAGGGCCTTTGTGGAATCCATCTTGGTTCCATTTGACATTGCGGTATCCATGGGACCCATTTCAATGGTCCCACTTGACTGCAATGGTCCCACTTGACCACCAGGCAGTATTCTGGCAATAAAAATATGAATTGAAAGTATCCGTATTCCTAACAAAAAAATATATTTTGATAAAATATTTGTGGTGGACTCTCCTTTGCACATAAGTGCTACATTGAAACGCAGTGGCAGTGAGATGTGGTAGTGCTTGGAAATTAGGTACCTTTCTAAAAACAGAAGTCGTCTCATGTGACTGTTGCCAATTGCTGACTTTCCCTTCTGTGTGACTTTCATCTTGTCGTCTCCCAAGTGTTTCCCCTCTTTTTACCCGTTTCTTCCTTTTCTTACACCACGAATGGAATAGAAATATCGCTTCAGTGCCGAGGAGGTGCGTGTCTTGAAGGAGTGCAACAGAGATGGCTTCTACTATCGCTCATTGCCAATTGCTGCTTCTCTGTCAGCTGTTGCTCATTTTGCCATCAAAGCAGGTTGGTTGGTTGGTGCACTCACCTCGGATGTCTCTCCCCCACCCCCTACTCTTCTCGATTGCTCCCCCTATCTCTTCCTCTATTTTGAGTCAAGAATGACATTTCTATTTTGTCTTTTTCCAAATGATTGTTACAGCAAAGCCTCGTGTGCCTCTCTCACCAAAGCTGTCCGAATGGCTCCACCACAAATAAATGTCACCAGTGGCTTTGTTGGTTGAGCAATTGCCATGTGACACCATTTTGCACGACAGCATATTCTTCATTTAATTTGGAAATTCCACACAATTCAAGGTGCGTGTTTCACCTTGTACTTTTTTGACAATTTTCAACTTTCGACTGCTTTTCCTCGGAACTCCTTCAAGTTTGTTATTCCTTCACCAAGTTTTGAGCATGTCTCACGCCAATGCCGCAAGTTGACATAATTTTAAAAAATTGCTGAAATAAAATTACAAAATGGCTGAAAGGCATTAATTTTTCATGAACTTTTGTTTAAAATCGAAAAACGGCTCTGTCAGCCTATTTCTTTTGACCATGTCACCATAACTCAAAAACAACTTGTTCAAGAAATTTTGAATTTTGCATGGAGGAACTTGTGCCAAATTTGAATAAAATCGGTTAACCGGTCAAGCCCGGAATTACGAATTCTGGTTTTAAAATGCTTTTCCGCACTATTCGGAAACACAGAGTGTCGCCCCCGCCGGAATTAATAATTTCTGCAAGGATTTTCGAAAAACGGAAAAATCGGAAATGCATGCATTTCCCGCCCAACGAAGCCAGATTTCTGCTCTGTGTCATAAAAATCGCCTGTAATTTAATGCTTTCAAGAAAAAAAAAACACTTTTGCACAAAAAACTGGCCAAAACACACACAAGCCACTGAAAACCGCACCAAAATTGAGCAAAAACTGGAAAAAAACAGGAAATTTCGATGCGACGCCATTTCAAAACGAATGCAGCAAATCGAGTGAATTAAGTATCTGCTAAATCGCGCGTCTTTCAACTTCCCGAAAATTCAAATTTCGGCGGGCGGCAGATGTCGCGCGATCGCGAAAATAGGCGCCTTTGACAAGGGACAAAAGAACATAAAGCGGGAAATTTGAAAAGTGCGCTGATTGAAAACGGTTGGACCGATTTTAGCGGAATAAACGTCTGCTGGATCCCTGTTTTTTCCTCTTTCCGGCTGTGAATATTTTCGAGTGGTGCTGATATTACGTAATTAAATTCAAATTCCTTGAAAATGGAATACCCATGCCGACGTTTATTTACGTCGTCTGTACAATCACATCATGTTGGTCTTGACGTTTATCTACGTCGCTCGTACGCAGTTTTTTTTTTTCGCGGATGTAAATGCACGGCGCTCGGGCTTGACCGGTTAAGAAATACGGAAATTAGTGTTTTGACCCAAGAATAAGTATTCCGAATTCACGTCGTCCATGTTGAATTTTAGTTCCATGATAAAATCCAGAAGATGGCAGTGCGATCGATAGCGATGAAGGAAAACGCAAACTGAGTCTGCAAACACCGATTGCCATTTGCGGATGTTTGTGGGTGCACTTCCGGCCATTTGTGGCTGTTTATGGGTGCACATCACTCAGTTGGTTTGGCACCATTTGGCAGCGTGATTTGTCGCGGGCGCGGGACACCTTCCACCGGGCATCTGACCGTCGTCTGTTGGCAACCGGACGGACGGTGCCCATGAAAACCGGACAGCCGGACTGGTGCTGGATAGGCCCGGACAGGTGCCGGACAAGCCCGAACAGGTGCCGGACAGGCCCGGGCAGGTGCCGGATAGACCCGGACAGGTGCCAGATAGGCCCGGACAGGTGCCTGACAGGCCCGGACAGGTGCCAGACAGGCCCGGACAGGTGCCGGACAAGGCCCCTAAAGATGCCGGACAGGCCTGGACAAGTGCCGGCGAGGCCTGGACAGGTGCCGAATGGACCCGGAGAGGTGCCAGACTGGCCCGGGACAGGTGCCGTACAGGCCCGGAGGCCGGACGGGTGCGAGTCTGGCCCTGACAGGTGCCGGACAGGCCCGGGCCTATCCGGCACCTGTCCGTGGACCTCTCCGGCACCTGTCCGCGGGCCTGGCCGGCACTTGTCCGGGCCTGTGTGGCACCTGTCCGGGTATTAGAAGAGGGTGTTTTTTTCTCCACGAGGAACTGTCCGAGTTGTCCGGTGTTCAGGGACCACCCAGCTGGATTCGCTGCGACACATCTGGGGCCGGTGGTCACCCGGTGGAGGGATGTTTGGTACCACGGATATGTGGCCGCGATGGACGCCGGACGTTTAACCGCCTGACGTTTGGCCCAAACGAGCATCTTGCCGCTGGACATTTTTGGCCGTGACCGATATCTGGCCTCTGTAACGATGAGCTTACATGTGCAAAATCATGGTTATTCACAAACGCTTGATTAATAAATGGCTAAACATGAGCGACACATATACATTCAATTCAATCCACATCTGTCTTTTACTCCGTGTTCGTTCATTGCTATCGATGTTGGCGCCGATGCGGCAGTTTACAGGAAACTCAGCGAGTCGCGACGGCGCAATACTTGTTCTTCTATGCTGCTGCTAAAACTTTGGAAAGTGAGATTGCCTGTAAACAGTGGCGGATCCAGCCTTTTGTCAAGGGGGGACGCCAGAGCATGACGCTGCAGGCGCCCAGAACCGGGGGGCTGGAGCCCCCTGGCAGGGTTCCAAGGGGCAGAGCCCCTGGTGGGGGGCTGGGAGGCGAACCCCCCAGAAGCCAAAGACATCTTATAAAAATTGCTTCCTGAAAACCTCTCTCAGAACACTTCAGAACTAGTTTTCTCCCTAAAAGACACCTGTTTAATGCAGCTCAGATTCTGGTCATAGTTCTTGTTTGTGTTGGCATTGTTGATATTATGGAACACTCAGATATGGAGGGAAGCGATGCAGATATGGAACACTCATGGATGTGTGAGTCTCGTCTGTCTCTGCAGCAGAATTCCAAAGCTTGAATGCACATTGCAGTTCACAACACAAACAATCCATTGGTACAGTTTGGATCGGAATACCTGGTCATACATGCAACAGACCTGAGCTGCGGGAAATGGCGCTCTTGCTTGGACTAATCATTTCAGTTTCGGAACATTATGTAGGTACCTAACGGCGTAAGAGGTCACGTTTGGGGCTTGGCTGCAGGCAGTCTCGAGGGCAGCCGCCCGAGCATTGCAGTCGTGACATTTCTTTCCTAGATTTGGTCGGGAAGCATTGTTCTGCCTATAGCAACATTCCAACATCACACATGTAATTAAATGTGAAATGGCAACGTGACACAATCAAATTAGGTACCACATGATAGGTTTTGGTCAAGCGTAGGTACCCGTGGCCGCCAGTTGTTTGGCAATCATTGCAACCTTACACGTGTTAAAAGAGATTTTCTTGGCAGCGGTATTAATGGTGATAAAACTTGAGTTGGTCGGGAGCATCCACAGCAAAAATTGCAAAAAAGCACTCCAGATGATGAAAATGGGGGAACGGCCTGTTGGATGAGATCACTTTTTCTCATTATATGTCGTATTGAGACAGTCTGTCTGGACAGCACAGCACAGTTCTGCCAAACTGTTCTGTCATGCTGCAGGACCCCAAATTCCTTCTCCATGCATACACTAACCTTTGAGTTTATTCTGGACGAAAAACATCAATTTTCGGGGATAAAAACAGCACCTTTTTGTGTAGCGACCAAAAAATCATCTTTTGCCGTTTTTTTTGGCCGCAAGGGGAGGGGCGGTTGCTCCCCCCGCCCTCCTGTATCCGCCACTGCTGTAAATGATGATGCAGACAGAGGTACCATCAAAAAACCTAGTGTTTTTGTAATTTTATTTTTTGCAATGTTGAATAAAACCAATTCAAGTGAACCGGTGTGTTTGGAGCCAGATGCGGTTGGAACTGGTTGACCGGCACCACGGTTAGATCCCCAAAATAGTTATTTTTAACATTTTTGCCATTTTAAAACAAATTTTTATGTTTTCTTTCCCCGAAATAGTGGTGCATGAGGGCTGATGGGGATCAAAAGTGAAAACTGCCACTCTAGAACTCGTCAAGATCAGAAGCAACAAATTCTCATAATTTTGCAGTTAATATGGTCTGAAAAGTGCACATTCACTGGAAAGATTTATGATCCCATATTTTTCCTCCAGAGACTTAAAAAAAATTCCTGCACATTTGACCGTACACAAGCCTGAATTACTTATTTTGCAAAACTATTTCGTGTTTGCCTTTTTTTCTTTCTTTCGTTTTTTTTTTTTTTCAATCCTTCCATCCAGGTTACTTGAATCCCAATCCAAAGTGGGGTACCATTCCAAAGGTATCTGCAGCCGCTATTGTCGGTTATTTCATTGGAAAGATATCCTACCAGAAGGTCTGTGCCCAGAGGATCATGCTTCTGCCAAACAGCAGATTGGGAGAGATGCTGCGGAAGCGTCAGAGGGAGAGGGGCGGTGGAGGTGGGCCTGGTTCGTTCGCTGAAGTCCTGACCCTCGATCCACTGTCACAGTCATTCTCTTCATTTGGCGGGGGCTCTTCAGGTGGTGGTGCTGATGAGGGCAGTCATTTCGATCATGACACCCCGTCGCATGACTACGATTACGACAGCCGTCCAATCAGCATCAAGGAGCTGGATGATAGTTTCAGGCCAACAGTAGACAGTACGTTTTTGACTTTTGAGAACACATTTATCATCTTGTCACATTTGTCATGCATCACAGTTATCTAATTTATCATATCGCACCATCTTAGGTAAGTCTTTTAGACACACACTTACACATGTACGAAAAATTGATTCTGCTCTATGTTGTATAGCGCCCCTCGGCACATATTCGAAAGAGCTGCTTGGTTTAGTTTGATTTGGTTTAGAGCACTAGGTGTTGAAGGGTAGTTGAAACTCCGCGAATTTTTCAAACTTCGGATCATTCTTTTTGGGGGCAAGTTTGACGGTTTCCTCTGCACAGCACTTGAATCGTGCTGATGGAAAAAACTTGTGGACTTTTGATCAGTCCATTTTCTATATCTATGATGATGCTGGGCTCGCAGCAGGTTCCAAGCATGGTGGAGAGGCAAGCATCACTCTCCCATGGCAAACGCAATGCCAAGCTCTTGGTTTGTTCTCAGTTTTTTGCTTTGGACCCCATTTTGTCATGTTCAAAGCTGTAGAATCAACGGACAGAATGTTGTCCAGCAAGAGAAAATGCGTGTTTTAAATAAAATTTCTATCATTTTGGATGGTTTTGATTTTTGTACCCCCAGAATGGCCCACGGGGGCTTTTCGTGGTGAAAAGTCCCGAAGGAGTGGGTTTTCGGAAAAGGTTATTCTTTTACTTTCGTTTGAACTGGCATGCAGGGATGGGTAAACGTATAAAACTCCACGTATAATACGTGCGTATAATACGTACGTATAATACACGTAGAAAACGTATAAAACTTAAAAGTCGAGTGATACCTCATTTTTTGCAGAAAAAGCTGCTCTTTAACATGCTGACATTCTATTTATCACATAAAAATAATGACAAGCATCATCATCAGTGAAAGGAAAAAAGATTAAACAGTTTACCAGTGAAGCCCCGTTTTTCTTTCAAGTTGGCCACACAAGATTGTATTCGTCACACACCATTGTAAAATGCATGTCAAAATTGCATGTGCACCAACCATGTGAATGTTGATGCTGCCAAATTGGAATTATTTACTTGCATCTTTTATAACATAGGTCTAGATGTATGCAGCTCATGTGCCTGGTAAAAGAGAGAAGTACACAGAAAACCAAAAATGACAAAAATGGGAGAAGGCTAAAAAATAACATCACTGTCGACATTATTGTTAAGCAGCAAATGCATGGAAGAATGGTGGCAAACTGGCAATGAGAAAGTGCCAAAACCCAACCTCATGCTTTGTCTAACCTTTGCAACCTTAATTTGCGAGGGAAGCATGTACCATAACGAGAGTGGCCCCAGAAATCCTGACTGCCGGATTCGATCCGGAGCTGCCTTACCCAACTTCATTGGGCCAACTCAATATTCCTGTGCCAATTCTACTTCTGGTCTGACAGCATCACCGGAAAAACAACTCAGCAGTGACAGCCAGTAAATGGCAAGCACACATGCTTGAGACTGCCTACTAATTTAAATGGCATTGGAGTGAAGGCCTGGCATAATGCACTGGGTAACCATGCAATCATTGGCACGATCGTTTTATCACAATTGCTTCATCGTTGTTTCATCGCGATCATTTCATCATCTACCTATTTCATTTTCTTTCATCTTTGCGACTATTTCATTTTTTTCCACTAGGTATCTATTTTGTACATTTCATTTCAGATTGTGAATGGGTGTGGTGTGTGCCGGCTGATGATGCTTGCTTAGGGGTGCTCTTGAGTGATTGTATCTGTGTGATTGTTGTCCGTCTGTTATCGTATGCTACTGACTGGGTCCCGTCCACATTCCGATAATGTTTTCCGAACTCCTGCCCCCTCCCTACTTTATCCATCCTCCTTACAGATAATACAGCTGACGATCGCATAGCATTCCCTTCCCTCCATTCCTTTTCCCAGGTATGTAATGGAACATTGCTGTTTTCTGAGAATTTTGCTGCTCGCCATTGATGATCGCCTTGATGGCATGAGAGTGTGGTGTGCAGACTAAAAAAAACGTTCGCCCAAGATCAGCCCAGAGCACGTGGCAGAAAATCTTGCAGGAACTGCAAATGTTGAAAAAAAGGTCAATCGAAGTCCTGCCACTTGCCAGATGCAAGCAAGATAGCAGCTGTAGGATGGGAGTGAGAATTCTGGCATTTGAGTACTTGGACAGCTTATGATTCGTCGATGTATGTATCATAGGCATAGCATAGGATCCGAGGATTTTCAGTTCAAATGAAATTTCGAGAGAAAATGGCAATTATTTTTCTTGATTTTCGTCAACAGGCCATATTGTACAACAGTGCGACCTGTTTTGAAAAGAAAGCCATCATTATAAATGTTTGTAGGCAGTGGTTGGCATTGTGAAGTTCAGCAGGCGATGCGACCACGTCAAGAGATTAAAAAAACAATGTCACAGTTTTATTTTTTGTCTGTTTTTAACCTCTTGACGTGGTCGTATCGCATACGATCCAAAGCCATAATTTTAGACAAAAAATCAGAAAATGCAAATTGAACTCTTAAAATACGTGGGTTGAACCAAAAAGTTTTGCAACTGCCCTGTGTTTTTATAATTTTTTGGAATATTTGTTTTCTCCCTATTGGAATCCTTCGAGGTACTCTTACTCGACATGTGCACAAAGTTGCAATCGAATCGGTCACTTATTACATGTTTAGTGGTGATATGTTGGGGGGTGTTTCGATGCTCTGAATTCACCACTTTTGCCATGTCTCGAAATTGATAAAACCGCTTTTTGGTGATGGCCTTCTTGACTTTTGAAAACATTTGCAAAATTTCAAGATGCCAAATGAAGATGGAAAGACAGATGGTGCAGCTCCTCAGCTTTATTTTCAGCCATAGTGGTACAAATTCATCTTGTTTTGTGGCAGGATGCTCATGTCATGCAAAATCAGAAATTTGGCTGTTCTGATCTTGGCTGTTTCTGGCTGATTTCTTTAAAATGCTCGAGGGGATATGTCTCGTACTGGTATTTTTTCTGCAAGTAGAGACCCCAAGGAATGCACACTGACAAATAGGGGGCCACGAAAATGGTAGAAAATGATGTAGCAATGATGTTGAGCTCGTTCAAGGCCATTTTTGGACACCGTGTACGAGCGCCACTTCTAAACTCAAATTTTCAGATTTGAAAAAACTTATCTGATTTTCAACAATGAAATATGAACAACAGGAACCACCAAAAACTCGTTTCAAATGGGCGAATTTTTTGGTCACAATTTCGTCAAACCGCATCCATATGAAAAAGTGGATGTGTTAGGACAGTTTGTCGAATTCCGTTATTTTCAACCACAACTGGAAACACTGGCCGGGAAAATGCCAATTGTGCCAAAACCAGCTGACAGATTTGCTTCACATTTCAAACTGAAGTTGACAAAGAGCTGATCTTTCTCAGGTGGATATATCACCAAATTCTTCTGAACGGTTTAAAAAATACAAGGCAGTTGCAAATACTTTTGGTTCAACCTACGTAATCCCTTCCTGTGATCGTCGTCATTTCGGACAACATATTCAGGTTTTATTCCTCCCACGCTACCCTCAGTTCTGAAATGACTTCAGAATTGAATTCCTTGTTAAATTCCACCCCCAAGTCATGTGTCACACATGTTAAATTTTTGCACACGTATAATATGTACGTATAAAACACTTTTATACGTACGTATAATACGACGTATTATACGTAGAAAACTCACGTATAATACTTAAGTATTATACTTACCCATCCCTGCTGGCATGAGGAACAAACTCTGCAAATTTCTATCATTTTGGATGGTTTTGATTTTTGGACCCCCAAAATGGCCCACGGGGGCTTTTTGTGGTGAAAATCCCCGAAGGAGTGGGTTTTCGGAAAAAGTTATTCTTTTACTTTCGTTTGACCTGGCATGAGGAGCAAACTCTGCAAATTTCTATCATTTTGGATGGTTTTGATTTTCGGGACCCAAAATGGCCCACGGGGGCTTTTCGTGGTGAAAAATCCCCAAAGGAGTGGGTCTTCGTGGTGAAAAATCCCCGAAGGAGTGGGTTTTCGGAAAAAGTTATTCTTTTACTTTCGTTTGAACTGGCATGAGGAACAAACTGCAAATTTCAACCATTTTGGATGGTTTTGATTTTCGGGACCCCAAAATGGCCCACGGGGGCTTTTCGTGGTGAAAAATCCTCAAAGGAGTGGGTTTTCGTGGTGAAAAATCCCCGTAGGAGTAGATTTTCGGAAAATGTTATTCTTTTACTTTCGTTTGAACTGGCATGAGGAACAAACTCTGCAAATTTCAATCATTTTGGATGGTTTTGATTTTCGGGTCCCCAAAATGGCCCACGGGGGCTTTTCGTGGTGTAAAATCCCAGACGGGGTGGGTTTTCCAAAAATGTATTCTTTCACTTTTGTTTGTACTGGCATGAGGAACAACTCCTCAAATTGTCTGCATAGGTACCTTTCGAATAATGACTTTCTCTCTATAAAACATGACAACAATTCAACAGAGAGAAGAGCAGAAATTTTAATTTCTAAGTCATCAAATAAAAAACGAGTATCGCTTTGTTGGAACTTTTTTGATGATGCTCGAGATCGGCATTTTCATCTGGTAGTGAAGGGGTTAAACATCATCACTTGTTTGGGAGTAGGCAGTTCTGATCCATTGAGATCAATCATTGAGATCAGTTTCAGTTGAATGCAGAGCAGAAATGGGCTACGATTATGGGGCATAGTTCTCCTTGCGAGCCCAAGGTGTGTGCAACAAGGTAAATGGTCGGACCACCAGCCGAATGGCTATCAGTCCATATGACTCCACGATGATGATGATGATGATGAAGATCAATCATCTGCAACACTCAGCTGTTGAGTGATTGGTTAACTCTTGCCTGGTTTTTTGTCTCCATAGCCCCTTTCTTTGAAATAGATAGGTACCTGGTCTTTCAAAAGTCTATTGACAACCCATCATGTTGAGCACATTGCAGATTTTACGCAATTTCCGGAGCTTGTGGAAATGGCAAAGCAAGAAAATATTGCAAAACTGAAATTGACAGAGGTTGTTCGAGAGACTTTTGAAAGACCCAGCACCTGCATTGTTTTTTTTTTTTTTTTGAGTTACTACAATCATTATCAGTGACATCTGCCATCAGCTACTGATGTGCAATAATTGGTTTTTGTTCCTCCATTTCCCCCTACTTAAAGTCCAAAGAATGGCATTGAAAATGCTGGACCCCATTTCTCCCAAGCATATGGATTTGGATGGGGATGGACCCCCAGCTTTTCAAAAGAATAAACATGCTTCCTTGCCCTAAATTTCCCCCTGCCTCCGTGCTGTGGCCAAATTAACTGCACTGCAGTTTGCTTCACCACCCTCTCCCCAAAGTAAGTTGACCCCTCTCCTTCCTGTCCACCACAAAAACGTTACATTCCTGGGTCACGTGATCAATCCAAGCCTGCACGACCACTGATTCAACAAAAATCGTTGTTATCTCATTTTCCGACGGGCATATAATTATTGTCTTGTGTCCTTCTGCTGTTGAAAAAGACAAGCGTGACAAAAGTTGACAGGCCTCATGGTGGAAGGGTGATTGGTTGTGGTGCGAGTTGTTGCAACTGTGAGAATAGATAGAGATATAGATAACAATTAATTTGCTTGGAGATATTTCCGGCGAATGACTAAATTATGTAAGAAGCGTTGATGTGACGTTGAGCAGAACAACCAGAAAGAAGAATGTGCGGTTTTTTCTGCTTGGGTCTGCTTTTGCCAAGCCAGTTTGATGATTTTTTCTCCTCGATGATTTGCACGAATGATCGGAAGTCAAGCTATGATGGCCATCAGTTTTCCTTCTAATCCAGTGTGTGGGCTTTGGGAGGAGAAGGAGTCGATTGGCTCCCACTTCGCTGAGCACCTACTCAAGCATGTAGTCATCCCCTTCCCAAACCCGCACCCTGGAGTGGATCAGAATGAGAACCAAAAGAGCAAACAGTGCTGCTGCTCAGTTTGACATTTGACAGCAAAAATCAGAGATTTTTTTTTGTTTCACGCTTTCCTGCAGCTCCAGGATATTCATCATCTGAGTTGTCGTCTGATGCATCTCCGACGACAGCAGCTCCTCGAACGACCTACGAAGAACTGCAGCTGAGAAACAGGGACGAAGCCAAAAGAAATGAACAGAGGGGAACGCCGCTGCCATCATCAGCCGGTGACTATGGAAGCAGGTGAGACCGGGGAGTGGGTAGAGGGAAAGAAGGTGATCTGTAATCTGTGATGGGTGCCACATCTGGGATCATATTATAAATGGCTGCATTTCTTTCTATCATCCTCAGCTTTGATCACGTCGTGTAACCCTTGAGAGTTTTTCACCGCATGCACATGGGAGCATCCATTCCATGCAAATAAACTCAGCTGCTGTTGCTGTAGTCCAGAGACGTTGGTGTGTCGTTGTGTTTGCTGCCATTTCCACTGCTCAAATGATTCGTGGTTTGACTGACCAAAAAAAAACTCTAGCCATTCACGATGTCATTCATTCCCAAATCTCTGTTTTGGTGTCATGAAGCCCTGATATAACCTTCATTTTTAAAAATTATTCCTATTTTTAGCACTGTGTTGCAATTGGCTGTGTACATGTGTATATGCGTGCATGCAACTCTCCATCCCACCCACCACCCCATATCCCCATCATTCAACTATCCTATCCACCACCCCGTCTCCATCCCATCCACCTGTTTCGTCTTGTTCCCATGCAATATTCCTGGTCCAAGAATAAGTTCAACTGCATTGTCCATGATGGCATTGTGAAAAACAGCTCTGAAACCATGATGTGTGACTGACTTTGGTCCAAATGGCAGATACACAGGCCCCAAGTCATCCAGAAGAGAGGCACATGCGATCATGGAGTGAAGTTAAAATAGTTTAATAAAAAAAAAGCTTTCCAGGCAACAAAAATAAGTAGCCTAAATTTTGTAATTTCAAGAGATATTTGCAATCATCGCTGCAGCTGTTCTGTCAACAGGCCTGCGTGTTAAATTTTCCAAGATGGCAGGATGGTGCAAACACAACAAAACTGATGTCAGAAAAAATGCTTTGGCGGGTTCAATTCCTTTTCATACGGGTCTTTCATCATGCCAGAGCTGCAGCCTCGGTTGAATGAAACATGCTGGTTTCTCCCTTGTTGGTCATTTCCTGGCCTTTTTTCCTGCTGAAGGTGGGAACATGGGACAAATGTGTTCCCATGGCAAGACAGCCTCAACACTGTTAGATCCATTTTTGCCAGGATTCGCAGCAATTTTGGAAAACCAATTTTCAAGTTGTCTTTCACGTTTTCCCAAGGCTTTCTCAAGTGACGGAATGCAGCATCCATTGGCGCCCGTGACCACATGCCAGAAAGTGGTGTTTGGGGTGGCCTCCCAGCAGTGTTTCAAGGGATTGAGCTCCTGGTGGGTGGTTTGGGAGTCGAAAGTCCCTCTAAAGGATGGAGCCATCTCGTAACAAGCACAGGTTCCCAGAATGACACCAATTTTCAAGGATTTTATCAAAAAATTGTCAAATTTGTTTTTTTTTTCAAGGTTCGCCTGGAAATCTTGTTTTGCCCCTCCCCCCGAATTCTTGTAGAACGGTCTGCATAAA
>JASGXE010007865.1:0-17082 GCA_030068105.1 Sinentomon sp. SZTP_YWyxl
CTACATTGACCCATATTCTGTGTGCATATTTTTTTTTTCCAATCCACTTCCACATGCGCGTCTCTGATTGGTTGTTGGGAATTCCAGCCAATTTCAACATCCAATTTTCAAAACCCAACTTATCCAAACCTAACCTAACCCTGTTGCAACCCTAGAAAGAGTTGCAAAGCGGTGGCAAACATGCCAAATGGCAAAAAGCGGTGGCAATGCAAAAATCCCAAAAATGATGACGTCACAATTTGAGACGACGTGATTGGCTGTTGCGGCTCCTGGTCCGCGGAAGTGGATTGGAAAAAAAAATTATGCATTCTGTGTTCATGTCTCTGAGAAGTGAGAATTTGAGGCAGATGCAGGAGGGGCGGGTGGAGAGGACTGCCCCTTTTCAGGAGGAAAATAGCCGGTTGTGGTGAATTGTTTGTGGAGAATCCACAATTGGCACAGAGAATTCATTTCTGGATCTAGCTGCCACCGTTGAAAGCAGAAAAATTCGATGCTGGTTGCCGAACACGAAGCAAAATGGGTGTGTTGGCTGACGTTGTTTAAATCCGCAGCAAATAGAAAAACTGCACAAAACTAAATTTCGATTTCGAGTCTAAATAACAACGTCCAACGAAGAACGTCAATGAGGACGACAACAATCTCCTTAAAAGTGCTCTTCCTTAAGACCTGCAAAACCCTGGGTTTTGCAGGTCAAAACACACTCACTTCCCCTGGGTTTTCCAGCTGTGGCCACCAAGCAAAGAATCAAAAACCACCTTGTCTTCAACTGCTGTCAAAAACACTCGGAGCATTTTTAGCAAGGGCAAGCTTTTCAATCACCCACACATTTAAATTTAATGCATTTTTACTTTGTATAATTAAGTTAACGGTCACAGTGGAAAAATCCAAAATTTCAGGTTTTCGAGATAACTTTTAGATAACAGGATAAAAGTTGAGCGAGGTCCTGGGGGCAGAGCCCTGGCAGGTCTTGGGGGTGACAGAAGCTGAAGAAATTTTAGAGTTCAATTTGGGTGCAATATTGGCATCTCAGAGGCCAAATTTCCCACCAGGGAGAGCCAAAAGCAGTTACCCCCGGAATATAATGAATAGGAAACAGGTAAAGACGGATTGGAAGTGGAAATTTCTGTCGGAAAAAACCCAAATTATTTATGCACTGACACTGCAGTCTTTAGCTTTTTTGTTTGGACGACGAATTTGAGTTCCCTTCTGTAAGCCATTGCATAAAGTTGCGAGCTCTTTTCATGCATTTCTGTTATTGATTGTCCAATGTTCGCGCAATGAATGGTCATACGATGGATTTTCATACATAAAGTTTCAAATTTGTTGGAATCTTTACAATGATCCACATCTTTCTTTCCCAAGAAATCTCAGGGCACATCTGCCGAAGCTGGTGCACCGGTTGTGCTCGAGTGAGATGAAGTTGTAACCACTTTTCAGCCTGCCATCTATCTACTTTCCAAATGCCAAGAACACGCTGGAATCACGTCATGGCTCTGAACTTCCACCCATTAACACATTACATTCCAAATCTCTCTCCAATTTCGACAATAGCAAGTGATGAAGTGCTAGCTAGCTGCAAGGGGTAGCTACAAAGAGTGTCCAAAAGTTCACGTTTGTGCCTGATGTATTCAGAGTTTACCTGGCCTGGAATAAAAAAGCAATGACACCTGGTTTCTGTCTTCTTCCACCGATGCAACGGTTACTGGATTTGATGATACTAGATTAGTTTTTTTCACGTTTGATTAGAATGGAATTGTGAAACCTCAGATGTGCTGGTTCCAAAAGGCAATGCAACTTGCTGTGGACAACCGAAATTGTTGAAGCTGCTTCTTCGTGAAGCAGAATTGAACTTTCTTTGCCAGTCGGCATGCACAAGATCCCGCAACGCTCAAAATTCATTGACCTGCATTGCGTCATTGCAAAATCATTGTGTCAACGTTTGACAGAAGCACCGATGCTTTACGAAGGTCGGTAAATGAGTTTTGCAAGTTGGCCCCAAAAATTGAAAAGGAACGATTTACATTAAATGTAGTTCCAAAAATCAAAAAATGTGTTCTTTCGGAAGACCATTGCAAATTTTCAGCCATCTTGTGTGATTATCTGGAAAACTATGGTCTCACGAAATGAGTTTACTTTTGTCATCTGAATTGGCTAATTTTTCAAAGTGTTTGAACCGAAGAAATTGCATCCCTGTCATGCTCTTTCGAATTTTCGGAAAAGGTCAAAAGTGGTGCGGTGCATGCCCACATGTACCTTAAGAATGGGCGCCTAGAACAACTTTTTTCTCCTGCAGGGCATCCCCATTTTCTGCACTTTATGTGATGATGGACTCCGTCAGCGACTGCGGTCCTCGGAATGTGACAGCCATATGGACTCATTTTGGTGGGGTTTGAGAAGACGTCTGTCATGTGAGTCCCAATTTGGTCCAGTCATGTGATTGCATGATGTTTATGAAGGATACCAACTAACTCCAGTCCAGCTGCCATCGAAATCCATGTCAAAATGCACCTACTCGGAAGGAGTTCATGAGGAAAAACCGCTTGGTGATGCGCATCTTCATGCATTCAAACCACGTCAATTCCTTGCAAGAGTTCTTGTTTGTCCATCAGCAAAACTAAGTTTCATCACATTTGTTTATTCTCTGTTGATAATTTGGATAGCCACAGTTGAATAATTTCACGTTTTCTTTGTGCACGGACTTGTTGATTTACCTTTCTTCTCAATGGTGTTTGGACAGTTTGCCTGAGACATCATTTGATCCAAAGTTTCCCGAGTCTTCAATAATCAAGGTAGATTGATGAAACTGTGCCACAGAATAGGCACTTATTGGAGGCAAAATCGACAGCAGATGCGCTCTCACTATGTGGTGCCACTTTCTTACACCATCGATATTCTGTTTCGTTCATGGCTGGTATTTTCCCTCAATAAGAAGGGTTGTCTTTGAAACACCCTGTACCACTTTGGGATTGTTGGAGGCAAAATCGACAGCAGATGCGCTCTCACTATGTGGTGCCACTTTCTTACACCATCGATATTCTGTTTCGTTCATGGCTGGTATTTTCCCTCAATAAGAAGGGTTGTCTTTGAAACACCCTGTACCACTTTGGGATTGTTGAAACCACCAACCGGTAGCTGCAAACAGGGGTCACTGACCCGGGTCAACAACTACGAAAGTAGTCTGAATTTTGGTGGCGTGTTCTTGGGGATACATCTGAATGAACAATTGAAATTGTCGATCCTGTTTCAGAACAACCACGCTTTTTCGGCAGAGTAAAACCGGAACATTTTTAAATGCATGTATCTAAGTGTAACGGAGGATGATTCAGTTTCCCTTTGGAGCATCAGTCAAAAAGGGTTGGCGTCACAAGTGACCAAAAAATCACTGAAATCGGGTGAACGCCAGCCAAGCTCTGGGCCAACTTGCAAATCTCATTTACCGACCCACGTAAAGGCATCAGCATCATCCGTTCAATTCTTGGCTTATTTTAAAAAAAGGCATTGCTGTGGATGCACAAAATTAGACGATGGGGTTGCCAAACTGTCCGAGAATTGGCAGAATGATTGTTTCGGGAAAAAGGTCAAGATTCATTTGGGGTTGTAAAACTTGATAACTGTTCGTTCTAAGAAGAAAATTGTATGAGAATGCATTCAGCTGTGCTTGCATACACAGATTCCCAAATAGCACATGGGGCTCAATTTCTTACTTACAAGCTGTACAAACAAGCTCACTTCCCAGTGACAGCAGAGTTGGGGCGACGAATGTTTGGGACAGAAATCGTGCTTATGCAAAACTGCCGATGACTTGGGAAGGTTCTCCGAAAGATTCTCAACCATCCAACCAAATAGAGCATGGAAAAAATCCATTTGAGATTCAGAAAACTTTTCTCATGCCCCCTTTTAATTGGTCAAGAGTTCACCAAAAACGGCCTGTGTCTACATCTGCGAGAACATGCACAACTTTCAAATACGTAGGTCACTCCAAAAGTAATGTAAGTTGGCACATTGTGCGGGAACCCTACGTGCGATTTCAGTAATTTTTTGTTCACTTGAATATTGATCTTTGATCAGTGTTTAAAGTGTACCAGAAAAAGGGCCGGTACGCATTCCCGTAAAAAAGGCACTTTGGGGGGTCTGGGGGCGGAGCCCCCCAGAAGCTGAAGAAATTTTGAAATTGGAGGGTCAAATTTGGATAAATTTTGGCGTTCCATGGCAGACAATGGACACGAACAAACACATTTGATGACAAAAAACAAGGACATCATCTCTTCCACTCCACATGCGAATGTGTGTGTGAATTTTCCCCAGGGATGTCGATTTTATCCACTGTAAATCCTCCCCCCTGAGACCAAGTGAACGCAAGCCGCATCCCCAAACCATCCATTGGGGCCCCTGCAAAAGTCCCAAGCCAACCAAATAACTGAACGTGTTTGTGCCCTGCATGAATGCACGAATCCATTCAAGGGCATAAACACCCGACACCGCAAGGCGGGCGCGACCGGCGGAGGCAAAGGCAACTGAAATTCGAATGTCATTGGACATTTTGCGTCGCGCATGAAAATGATCAAAAAACGAACGTGAACGGAGACAAAACACACAGACCAAATGTTGTCGCCATCGAGCAGGAAAGAAAAATTGAAGACAATGTTGCTTTCACCTGTCACCGCCAGCATTGCACGCTCCAAAAAGAATGGGATGGGATGGGGTGGAATCCACCTCATTGATGGAACCCACGCACGCAATTTGCAATTGCCATGATTTCAAAAACTGCCGGAGTTTTGCCTTTTCCTGGGATATTCCGCACTCTTGCGGCACCTGTGCTCTGATGCTGCTGTCTTCAGAACTGCTCGTGGGGTGGCACTGGGCACCATCAGTGAGTTTTTGCATCCCTCCTCTGCGTCGCCACAATGCAATTCAATCAAACAAAAATTCTTTCTCGTGATGGGGGCAGAGAACGTTGAATGCGTGGGCGGTGGATTGTGGAAAGGAAGATTTCACACCCCAACCCCTTCCAACCCAAAGTATGTTACAAGCATATTTCTGTGGCTGACCCAAGTCCAGTTTTTCCGTGCCCAAAGTCAATCACAGATGGATTGTGCACAGCAAACATTGACCCCAATTTCCAGTTTCTATTTTTGACAGAAAACCTGCATGTCACATCTCAAGGGCACTGCTGCCGGTGCTGGCGCTCCCGCTGTGATCGAGCGAGCCGGTGCGGCAATCAATCAGGGCAGGCCGGTGCTGCGCACCGGCGCTTCCAGGGCGGGCAGGTGCGGCGCACCGGTGCGCACCGGCCGACTTTAACCACTGTCTTTGATAGACGTTTGTGCAAAAGCAGACCTTTGTCAGTCTTCTGATACTCGCTGTACAAGCACTTGAATTTGATGTCTCGGGTGCTCTGAAGGAAAATCATTGATTTTTCGAATGAGACAAAACCAATTGGAACAATTCACTGGTATATCCCTCTCTTGAATGTGAAACCATACTCCTGCCGCTTTGGAAGCAGCACATGGTGGCCAGTCGCCCTCATTTCCCAATGTTGCCTGAAGAATTAAGGGGACCCCCCCTGTAAATCTGCTCATTTTTTTTCAGTAAAATCACTTTTTCAAATCTGATGGGGCCCTTTAGCTGGATGTTTCCTCATTCCAAAAAGTCCAAGTTTTTTAAAATCGGTCAACAAATGGCAAAGTTATGCCTTGTTTCAACCGAGACCTTCCGGCGCACCATATTCAGTCTGCATTAACTTTTTTTTTCAAGTCAACTTTAAAATGCATGTTTCTCGGATACGCGTTTTTTGTCTCTGCACAAAATTCAACTGAATAGATCTCCGAAACGGTTGGAGATAAAAAGGTGAAACTTTGAGGGGTTGTTCCAGGGGTTATTATCTTTGAAAATTTACTAGAACTTTGTTCTATCTCTGAAAACTTGGCTGCACCAAGCAATAAACCGCCGAAAGCCATTGCGCTAACCTCGCTAAGGTCAATTCGTGACCCTGTAACTCTGCTCAGAAGTGAGATACCAGAAAGTTCTAGTGAATTCTTTTAGGGCACATCATATAGAAACCACATGCAAAGTTTCAATGCCCTGGCTCAATATTTGCCCGCAGGCTATAAACTTTTAGCGAGAGCACTTTTTTAGAGGTTACGCCCCCATAACCCCCAAACTGGGGGACTTGGAACAAATCGGTTTGGCCCAAAACACTTCTCAAGAAGAGCCCAACAACCATGCAAAAAATCAGAATGCTGTTGCAAGTAGTTTAAAAAAACCCGAATTTAGGGGGGGTCCCCTTAAACAATTTTCCTGTGGTACAGGGTGTTTCAAACATGACCCTTGATCGCAAGCAAAAATATCAGATTTGAACGAGCGAAATATTAATGGTGTACAAAAGCAGTTGCAGATGACAATGTATCAACTGCACTTGATTTAGCCCAAAACATCCTTCTATCTAATCGTTTAATTTTAAACATTCTCAGATGAAAGCGATTTTCTTAAAATCCACATCAGAATAGCTCATGCGGCTCTCAGAATCCATGAAAAATGAGCTCAATGAAAATTTGACATAACATAAAACCCAGAAAATTTACGTCACCCGGCAAAAGAGAAAGATGGTTCTTGTGAGACATTCACAGGCACATCTGAGTTCATCTTGTGCCGTTTTTTCTTTTTCTAAATATCTAACTGACAATGACATGACTGCGATTTTACGATACCCAACCCCTGTCAAAATCACGCAATTCAGAGGCAAATGAGAGCCCACTTTAGAACAACGTGGGGCTTCAAGCAGTTGCATAAGAAAGGTGGAAATTTGCATCGATGTCAGGGAAGAATGCTTCTAGTGGTTTTTTCAAGTGTATTTAATCAAAGTTGTGCCCAAAGAAATTTAAGGAGCAACTTGCATTACTTTTGGAGTGACCCACGTAGCAGGAAATTTGCAGTGTGGTTTTTGTCCTTTATTCAGGTTCCTGAGTGATGACGAGGTTGGGGACAGTGCATCCAATACATTAAGTTGCCCACCTTTTCCCATAATGATATCTATCCATTCAAAGCAAGAACCCTACCCGTCAAGAGAGATGTTGGAAAATTTTCCTGATGTGTGGAACAAGCTTCCTAGCCTGTTTTCGAACCACCATTAAATGTCGAAATCCTCTGCAAAGAGTTGCACTAACAAACAACATCCTATGACTCAGATCTAAAGTCGGACTTCATCCACTCTGGATGTCTCCTATTTAACCACTCAAGCCCCTTCTTTGAAGCACATGAAAATGCGGTGGCACCCGGTAGTTAAATTTGCCCGTTTTATGTCAACAAACATTAAGTTGAATAAATTCAAATTTTCAAAATTAATTTGAAAAAAAATGTTACGTTTGGTATCGCCAGTATCGGTTTACTTTATTTAGACATTAGCCCTACTTGAGTACCCCTTGGTGGATTTTTGTGAAATTTTGACCATCTGGTTGATAAAAGACTAAGGAATATAAAAAATTCAAGGAAATAATGATGAATCAAGGGCAATCTAGCTGAATGTATGCATACATTATAGAAAATCAATTCTCACCTTGAGAAAATTGTTGATTTATTGTAGGTTGTCCTCCATGAACATCGAAAAAGAGATGTTTCAAATGTTGCTAGTGATGACCGAAACACAAGATACATCAGCGTAACAACAGCGCAGCTAGCCCGGCTAGATATGCCACTGATGCCCAATGCAACTGTTGGCAGGACAAAAAAACAAATGCCCACTTGCGAAAATTCGAATGCCGAAATTGCAAATGGCCGCCGCATCAAAGGAATGCAACAGCGATTTCCGAAAACAACTAATTGTATCATCGCAGCAACACATTTCACTGGAAAAACTATTTTTTAATTTGCAGTGTACACAAAAAAAAGTTTTAGAACGGCTAGGTACGGTACTCTGTCCAAAAAACGCATTTTGCAATGATTAATGCCAGGTGCTACGTTCGAGTCGCAATTCGCACCTCAAAACAAAATGCCGTCACGCCCGATACGCCAAGCGGGAATTCCAACAAATGAATGCCTTTCAGACCACATTTTCTCCGCCGACGATGCCAATTTTTTTTGCTGTGAAATTTGGAATCCTTGGATCATTCGCGAACGATAATATTTCCAGCAGACGATCGCTTCTTTGCCGCGTTTTTCACCAAAAACTCATCTGTTTGTGCATCGCCGGAAGCCATTCACAGTGGCTGGTCGATATTTTCGCCGTTTTTTGAAGAGCCACTGCCAGTGGGTGGTCGGCTCAACAACATTTTTTCATAAGCGCCATTCAGAGTGGCTGTTCGGGCTTGAGTAGTGAAGGAGAATTTTTGAGGGAAATTTCATATATCAAAAAAAAAAATAGAATTTTATCTTGAGATAAAATTTATCATACGAATAGGCATGGGCCTGACGTTTTTTATTATTCTTGTCGATATTGCTTTTTGTGATACGTTGGCACATATTTAGGTGTCTGCATCTGACAGATACCATTTTCCCCGACGTTTCTAGGTTTTCCAAATGGAAATACCAAAAATTCCAGACATTTTGGGTACTCATTGCCCTCCATCTCTCAGCATACTTAAAGGCCAGAATAAATGTTTTCAAAAAAAAAAAAAACATGGTAAAACAAGGACAACTTGGCTTTGTTTGATGTAAGTGCCAAGTGTGGCGTGATGTTGCATTATCATACAAAGAAGAATGAAAACATGTGCAGCATAGAAATAAGAATTGCAGCTTGGAGGTCTTCAACAATCACCGTTTATTTATTTATATTCCACCATTTTGTCAAACAACAAACGATATTGATTGGTAGAGACATCGTTAATTTCATTCCAATGCTTTATTCAAGCTATGCTGCTCGCATTGGATGCTATCCTGGGCCAGAGATCAGCACATTCCTTTGCAACTGGACCAGTGATGGCTGAACCTAATGAAGTTAGAAGAAAAAAGAACAACAAATTATCCGCACACACAAAAACATCGTGCTACTGTTTCGAAAAATACAGTGCAATCTCAATTATCCAGGTGCATCCGGATAATCGAATTTTTCTACTGTGTTTTCTGTATGTTTGTGTTCAAGTTCAGAAATACATGGGCACACAAATGTGGGCATGTTTCCTTGCACAAGCGATCCCACTTGCATTAAAATACATATGAAAAACCATAGGTTTTACATAGATGCGACAACAGAATCATAGAAATACATGTTTATGCATTGGCGCATTTCTGTAGAAAGGAATCAGTAAAAAACGAAGCTAAAAAGCGATCCGGATAACAAGGGGTTCCGGATAATCGAGATTGCACTGTAGAAATTGCCCGAGTTTTCCAGGATTCCCAGCTTTTCCATGGCTCATTTGCGGATATTTTGCAAAAGAATTGGTCAAAGTGACAAGACAAGGATGGGCTGTTGAAAACCAGAATGATTTTCAGATGTCACCATCATTGGACGTGGCAATTTTACAGGACTTTTTTCAAAAATTCCCGAGATTTCCAGGTTGCAAAAAATCCGAGCATTCCAGGTTGGTAGCAACCATGAGAATCAGGACAAAAATGCATAGCAAGCAGCACAACTGAAGAATGCCTTGTGGCCGAGTTACAAACCACAAGCAAAAGTTTGGGGGTCACCATTAGACTCATCATTTTTGCCTTTTAGGTGGTGGTGGTTTTCTGATCCAGGTGCCACGAGGACTGATCTCTCGGTGATGTGGCCTGTCACCTGCGTGTTGGGCCATTTTGACGAAATACAAATGTTTCTCAAAAGTCAGACTCTGGTACTCAGCCATTTGGGATGCAGGTACCCACCTGGGATTCTTGTTATTTTTTTATTTTTTTTATTTTACAGCAACTCACAGCTCACTATAAAATTTACAACAGCTGTGTTTAGAATTTTATTTCAACATTTAAATGCTTATTTGCAGGCTTTTGTTTATTTGCAGGCTTTTTTAGTTTTTACCCCAGACCTGCAGGTGCAGAGACATCCACCAGAGACTCCTGTCTTCAGAAGCCCATCCACGTCATGATCTGGATGAATAATGGAAAATGGAACCCCAAGCACATTTCAGAAGAAAATGTGTCTCTAAATGCCTCCAGTTGCAATTTGCAGAACCCAAATTCACCAAAAGACCAAAAGGCAGGGACGGAGTCCCCCAAAAGCTCTGGCTTTTTGGGGGCAAAGTCCCAAACCCCCTGGCTTTTGGGGGCAAAGTCCCCCAAACCCCCTGCCAGGGGCTCTGCTCCCTGGACCCCTGCTGGGGGGCCACCGCCCCCCAGCCCAGACCTCCTGCCCTTGCCGCCCATCGGACACCCCCCCTTGCGACCGGCGTCGTCTTATACCCCTGACCATGGCGAGTGTGGGAATGTATGGGTTCCAAGGGCCAGAGCCCCTGGGGGGTCTGGGGGGCAGAGCCTCCCCCGGGGATTCCAAGGGGCAGAGCCCCTGGCGGTCTGGGGGGGGTCTGGGGGCGGAACCTGAAGAAATTTTGAAATTCAGGCTTCATTTTCGGTGCTGAATTTGTGTTCTTGGCCAAAATGATGCCGGAGATAGTCGCAGTCACTTTTTCTTGTTCAATTCGGAAATACCCTGGCTGACTTTTCCCATTTTTGTGGAAATTCCCTGACTTTTCCAGAAAGAAAAAATTTCCTGACAATTCCAGGTTTTCCAGAATGGTGGACACCCTTTGGCTCTAAAAAAAAACTAAGAATGAATTTGTTGTAAAATTCATGAAATGAGGGCCAAGGCCCCCCGGATGCCCGAAGGCCAGGGGGGCCCTGGCCTTCGGGCATTCGGGGGGGCTGGCCTTCCTTCGGCCAGGGGGTTCCCACCCAACCCCCCCCCCGTATGGGAATGCTCCTGAAATTGATTTGGATGTGGTTTTTCTTGGAAGGTCCCCTCTAGCCTTTGGCCAAAGGGAACCTAGCAAGGGTCCCCGGGCTCCGACCAGGGGTGGGCCCTGGTCTTTGGCCAGGGGGAGGGTGGCTGGCCTTCGGCGGGGGGATAACCCCCCCCCCCTATGAGAATGCCTGCTCGGAAGGGAAAACCGGCTACGGATGAGGCCATGTCTGCTGCCGTTTCATCTGCCTTTCACGTGGACCCGCACCAAAGAACCAGCAGAGTGGGTCAAGAGGACGGAATAAGAAAGTCCAGCGTTCTTCGCATTCTCCATGAAAACAAACATCGTCCTTATATTCGATCTGAACGATCCTGTATCAAAGCGCTTACTTACCGCGCTGCAAAAAAACACAACTCAGGTCAAACGAGTTTTTGGTGGTCTTGAAGCTTTGTGTGTACAGTCACAGAAACAATAATGACTCCCATATCCAACATAGGTACCTACTTACTTACTTGAATACAGGGTTGTTCGTTTAAAACATTCTGTTTAAAACAATGTGTTTTAAACATGTTTTAAACAACCACGACTTGTTTAAAACAGCTTGTTTAAAACAAAATTGTGTTTTAAACGTGTTTTAAACATATATAAAACAACCGCAACTTGTTTGAAATGGTTTGTTTAAAATAATCTGCAAAAACAAAAATAAAATGTTTTTGCTTACCTACCTATTTACTCAATTTTCAATGTTTTTCTGTTATTGTCATCAATAAAACCATTATTGTTGCCTTTTTCAGGTACCATTGGAGTAAATTGTTGCAAAATTGGCCTTGGCAGCATTTGGAACACGTTTAAAACATGTTTAAAACTCGTTTTAAACAACGAGAAAAATAAATGGAGAAAAAAATGGGATCGGGGGACTGGGATAGAACGGACTGAGGCAGAAGTGGACTGAGGCAGAATTGGACTGAGGTAGAATTGGACAAAGGAGGGAGTTTTGGAGGGAGTTTTTGCTTGGAGGTGGTGCTTACCCTGTCCGACTTAACCGAACCTAACCTGACCTAACCTAACCCGCAGAAATGAAAAAAATCAGCCTCCAAAAATGCAAAAATTCTGCCTCAGTCCACTTCTGCCTCAGTTCGTTCTGCCCCAGTCACCGGTCCCAAAAAATGATTAAAACAAAAAAACATGTTTTAAACGTTTTTGTTTATTTAAAAAAAAAACACGTTTTTTCCAACCCTGCTTGAAAAAGACTCATTATATTTTCAGTGACTGTACCTATATATTAGGAGATGCCTATGCTTTAGAAGCTGCTTGATTCTGAATCAGGTAATCGGACGTCGTCGATGAATCTGAAACAAGTTCTGAACAGGCAAGACACACCTTGATAGAAAGACATGATCTAAGCAGCGAATCGAAGGAAACAAGATGCGAGCTTCCGCTGCCGTCCTCTGCACGACTGTGCACTTCATACGGATTTGAAACAGAGAATCGTCTTCTGGGTGCGTTTGGATCCGAAATGGAGACCAAATCTTGTTGAACGAAGATTCTCGAATGATTGCGACAGAGAGGAAGGGTTTCTGTGTGTTGGCATGGTTGGGTGCTGGAGAAGGAGGAAAGAGTCTCGATTGGCGAAGTTTTGAACGACATGGAGTGAATGTGTTTTTTTTTTTCTGTCCGAGTTCGACATCGCAGGTGTCCTGAATTTGTTGTTCTTCGAGTTGTTCTGCTGGATGTTGATTGTTCCAGTTTGTTGCTTGAGTTGTCATTCATCAGCAGTCGCAATGATGAGGAAAGTTCTGTTTGTGGCAACCGGGTGATTGGTGGGAAGTTTTCGGTTCGGCCTGCAAAAAACGATTGCAGCATTTCCATCAGCAGGCCTTCACTGACCCCCAGAAGTGAAAAGGCAGAAAAAAGTCAGGTGGAAAGGACTCTGGTGCAGTGCAATATTTGTCTGAATATGACAAGTTTTTCTTGACTTTCATTAACTGCCGCTGTCATTCTGTGCGATCCAATTTGACAACAGACTTTTTCCGCCGAACTTTGTAAACCGAAGTCGTTTTCTCCGGTTCCTTCTCTCCACCGCAGAAATATGAAATTTGTTGCAAAATGAAACTGCCTGTGATCTACACTAAAACAGTAACCACATGTCTGTCAAGATGGCAAAATTTGTCCAAAAATGGGCTTTTGATAAAAAAGGGCTTTGCGCACATGAATCGGCATCCTTCGGGCCCGACATGGGCTCGCGGCCTCATTTTAACAGGGAGGGAGAGCGCCAGCATTTGCTCCATGGAGCAAATTTTGCAAACGCTTGCAGAACACACCCCTTCAAAATCATTTTACCGTGGTTTCAAAAAACAGGCACAAATGCAGGTGCCTAGGAAGAAAAATTCTGTTCACGGCACCGTATCATCGACAATTTTCTTGCTGAGACAACAGCTACAAGAAGCAAGCAAAATTTCTCATGCAACCTGCCAAAATCCACAGTTGAAAACTGCGTGGTTGAATATCTGCATTTTTTGGTCAACCAAATTTCAATGAAGAATTTAAAAATTTTCGCCTCACCAGGATTTGAACCCGACACACTTGAATTTACAGTCTAATAAGCAACCCACTGGACTACGCGTTCACCTAATTATCTTCGGCCAATAAAGGTTAGGTACTTGATTCTTCCCCTTCACGGGTCTGCTTCAGAGCGTTTCGGGCAGTCGAATCGGCAATTTAAGAAAAAACTTTTGTCCTGCTATTTCATCCTGCCAGCGGCCTGCTTCCAACCTGCCAAAATCATCCCACCAAGAAGCTGCTGGCAGGTTTATTTGAACAAGGTCCCTGGATGCAGTTATTCAATCCGATTTCCGCTTCTTGTGGAAAACAAGAACATCGACAAGTTCTTGCGAGATGAAATCGAAGCAAAGTCTGAGCAATCGCCGATGCAGGCTGATGTGACCTTGTGGCAACCAACTTCATTCATTGGTGTTGCAAAGATTGGTGATCTTTCGCACATTCAAAATATCGTTTATAAATTGCGGGAAGGACTGACAATTTTTCCACCGAAGGCAGAAGAGTCGAAAAGTGCTGAATAGAAAACCAACCACACAGTTTCAACCTCCTAGCGAAGCGACACACGAATCGCGGACCCCATTATTTGTTTGAGAAGATCTCTATCTGACCTGAATTCCTCATTCGCTTTGCCGAAAAGTGACCAACATTTTGTCCCCTGCCAAACAAAAAACATACACACACACGGAAATGGTCATTTCTTTGAAGAAAAAACGAGAAACTTCGAAACAACAACTGCAACCGATTGGCCTTTTCAACTCCGTATGAAGCGCACAAAAGAGATGTGGCAGAAATTGGAACAAAAGATCTTGTTTCCTCAATTCAATGTAAATGGCAGGATAAAAGCATGTCTTTCAATCAAGGTGTGTCTCGGCACAGGTGAAACCCTTGCTACGTCTAGCCTAGTGTCTCTTTGTATACAGGCATGATGTTTCTGCGGCAGGTAGGTACCAAGTGCATCTTCCTTAATGAACGACTGTCATTCATCAACGAAGGAGCTCAACCCCAGAAATGTCACGTCTCTCATTGATTCGGAGATCTATAGCATCATGCAAATCAATTTCAGTATCATCTGTTAGCATGCAATCCCTAAGTTTCCAAGTCTCGCTAGTGGAGTAGGTATGCATCGGCAGAGCTTGCAAAAAGTAACCACAGAAGTCATACCTTTCATTTCACCCTTATTGTTGACTAGGTATGCATACGGCAGAGCTTGCAAAAAGTAACCACAGAAGTCAGACCTACCTTTCATTTCACCCTTATTGTTGACTATCACTCCTGCATTATCTTCAAAATATATGAAAACACCATCCTTCCTTCGATATGGCTTACGCTGACGAACAATGACAGCAGGCATGACTAAAATAACGAAAAAAAATTTAAAATTATTCAAAGTTTAAATGCCTGCATCATAATGTTGATACCGCTGCATCTGTTGGTCAATTTTTTCAAAATTCAAGGTTATTTCAAGGATAAAATGATTTTCACGGATATGTGGTACAGGATAGCAGGCTTCGGTCTCATTGTACCTATTTTTGTCGTTTAGCTCCTCAGAAAAAATGTTTTGTGGACTAACGCCGGCCAATGGACTGATAAATTTCTGGGCTGTTCGGCTATTCTGGCAAACAACACGAGTACCTACCTAATTGATCTTCGTTGCGATTTTCGGCTATAGGTTGGTTTTTTCTTCTAGAAACCTTGGTCTGCTATTTGCTACTTTCTGATTGGGATGCAGACAACCAAATCGGTCTGGAGTGTCAGCTACAGATGGGTTCCAAGGAAAAGGGGGCCCTTCCTACTCCTTGTTTCCACCAAGATTTTATAGTATCCTAAACATACTATAGCATGTTTTATAGTAGGCCTATGTTGGTTTGGTGGAAACAAAAATACTGCAAAAGAATATGACGTCATCGTTTGCAGTACAATAGTGTAAAAAAGCACTATAAAGGCAAGACACTAACGTACCTTGCAAAAGGCTATTATAGCGTCAAGAGCAACGATAAAGGGAAACCAATAAAGAGCCCACCGCATTGTCATTAAAGGAATGTTTCAAGCCAGAGCTTCAACTTTGCATGCGAAAGGTTCCAAGTTCAAATCCACCCAGGAATTTTTTCCAGAGAGTTTCTGATTTATTTTTGCTTATGGAGTGGCAAATGCCACTTTTCAATGGATTGCAGTTGTAAATTATTTTTTTTTTTTTTAATTGCTTGAAACGAAATGAACAATCAAAAATTCAACAATGAAGGCAATTTTTGAGAATTAAAATCTTGGAAAAAAGTGAAAACAATGTCTTTCCACCTGATTTACAAAATTCCTTCAGTTATCAGATTCATGTTGGATTCCTTGACAAGTTGCCCACGCATCAAAATCAAAAATCCAACAATGCAGGCAATTTTTATGCAATACAATCTTGGAAAAAAGTGAAAATTTCTTTTCTCCTCTGATTTAAATTTCCTTCAGTTCAGATTCATTCTTCTGCCAACTGGGTGCCGACTATGTGTTTCAAATTCACTTTTTGTTGTGCAATATGTCCTGCGTCAACCACCCATTTTGAGGTTAGAAACTAAAACTTCTCAAATTCTACATCAGTCATGACATGATATGGCTGGCGGTTCTTTCTCTTTATTTTTTTTCACGACTGAATTGAAATACCTACCTACCAGTTAAATTTATGGTGAGCTGACAATTTTGTGCATCTTTTTTGGGCCTGTTTTTGTGGACAATGCTTCTGTTCCTGCTGCTGAACTCAACTCATATCTGGATGATGCTGTTGGTGGAACTTCCATGTTACCTGACCTGCTTTTCTTTGTTTTATTAAAAAAAAATATCACTAACTATGACTCCCAGTGGTCTAGAGGGAGGTTTACACAAAAAATCAGTTTTCCATTTTTACTGAGAGAATTAGGTACCTACTTACATCAAAAATTGAAACAAGTCCGATGAAACACTTACAAAAATTGTAACAGGATAATTTTAGTTTCTCCACCCTTTGAAATAGGCTAACTCAAATTACCTCGTCACACAGAGCCAGATGCCAATTAAAATGTTTTTTCTTGCCATCCAGTCACCAAGTGCAGATTAGCACACTTGCAATAGCTCATCCCTTTTTTGACATTTTCCAAGAAAAGTCAGTGGAAACACACATTCTATAAGTTTTTGCTCTCTTTTTTATAGTACTTTGAAAAACACTATAGTATTTTCTTTATAGTACATACTAGGTATAGTACAATAATTGTGATACTGTAAATTTTTGGTGGAAACGAAGTATTAGGGACTCTGGAAGTGGAGAGGCTCCACACTCTATGGGCTGAAGTACTGAAAGTTCACAGTTCACTTTGGGTGAACATTTGTGCATTTTTCAGAGGTCAGACTTCCAACCTGTCACGAGTTCAATTTGGGTGAACATTTGTGCATTTTTCAGAGGTCAGACTTCCAACCTGTCAGAGGTCAATCAGAATCAAGAGTGCTAAAATTGCCACAGGGGAGAATGAATCGTGGTATGGCAGAGAGGGACAACTGCATCACCTATCTCCTTAAAATGATGTGCTGATATCATTGTCATCCTTCCACATGATTCCATTGTGTCTCTTAATCCTTCTATAACAAAACCATTGGCATTGTTGGGCTGCTTTTTTGTAAAAATGAATTCCCTATTTTCCAGGTCCAAAAAATTCCTCAGTTTTTCGGGTTTTTTCCATTTTCCGAA
>JASGXE010007866.1:0-19886 GCA_030068105.1 Sinentomon sp. SZTP_YWyxl
TTGCAAGTGTTTTTAGGTATGTGAGTCTCCGTTGTTTGTTTATGCCGAGTTGTGTTCGGAAAACAATTTTAATCACGTGATTACTTCCATGCTGAAACTGACTTGAGACATCTGAACCACCCTGAATCGCTATAGTCCGTTTCGATAAGTTATAATGTAGGCAAAATTTTAATCCCTACTCCCAATTGAGATATGGACTGTTCGTTTGCGTTCGGCAAACAGTGTGGACTCTGGTGTGAATGTGGGAGTGTTAATCAACAACCTGCGTATGATCCCATTTTTTCACGCGTACCCATCTGGCATCGCAAAAGCAACCTTGAAGTAAGCGTGCTTATACTTTAGCCTTCCCACACCCTTGGCTCTGACAAGTCCAAGTCTCACGCAGTGGCGTAACGTCGCTCCCGTGGGCCCAGGTGCAAACGTTTTTCGTGGACCCCTGACCAGACCCACACAATTTTTCTCAAATTTTTTCCAGTGGCCCAAACAAGAAATGGGTTATGCCCAAGTGTACGAGTCGTTGCCAGTTTCACGTCCAAAAACGTCTATCGAAACACGTTTTAACACAAATAATGCTGTGCAACTTCAAAAATGTTTAAAAAGTGGAGGCCGGAAAGTGCCCTTTTTGTCGGAACGGAATCAACTGAGTTGTGGCTGTCATGGTTGTGGTCTACAACACAACTGAATATTTGACATTTTGAATCTATTTCAAAAAGCACTTCTGTTGCTGAACTCCAATTTGAAGTTCAGAATGCTTGAATATTCCAAAATGGAGAAGAGAATGTTTTTGTTTTATTTCGGTTTTCAGGGTTTCTTTTGGTGTTGTTTAATTTTTTCAAGCGGTGGTGGCATTTCGGGGCCCCTGCACCTTGCGGGGCCCAGGTGCATTGCACCGTCTGCACCGCCGATTGTTACACCACTGTCTCACGCAAATAAGTTCTTGACTTAAAATAATTAGCACAGAGTAGGATAAATTTCTTTGTTCAACTATTTACCCACATCAAAGCACAACTATAATAATGCAATACCAGAAGGAGTAAATCAAGCATCAGAAATGTGCCTGTGTCACTGGGCAAGAAATTTTCTCTGCATGTGCCAATTTTCACATTCTGGCGAGAAAAACGACTGCACGACACTTTTCGGGAAAAAACACCAGCGAAAAGTTGAATTTGCAATATTGAAGGTTAAAAGTTAGTTTTCCTTGAGAAATACGAATTCGGAATTCGACAGCAAAACAGGAAACATGTCTAAAATGTTGTCGTAGCAAGTTAACTGTCAAAAGTTGCAAAAATTATGTCGACACCAAAATTGTGGAGCAGATTTGCGGCCGTATGCACCAAAGCCACTAACCCAAACCCTTAGCTTGAAAGAAGTCAATTCCATATTCAGATGCACCTTTCTCAACGATGGAAAAGGAATACTGTTGGGCATAGAAATAAAAGTTTGCAACAGAATTCTGCACATAACATTTTTATGCAGAAAAAATCTGCTGCAAAATTTGGTTGCTATGCACAATGGTATTCCTTTTCCACCTTTGAGAAAGGTGCATCTGAACATGGAATTGACTTTTTTCAAGCTTAGGGTTAGGGTTAGGGGCTTTGGTGCACATAAACGTTGGTGTCGAAATAATTTTGTTCTGTTGGGACATGTTGAAAAAGAAAAAAAAATTCATGTTGACAGCAATTTTATGAAATTTTTAAACAAAGTTGCGTCCCCATAAATGGGGAGTGACGTGAATTGCAATATCCGGATGGATATTTTGCCTGAATACAAGTTGACAGGATAATCGGCCGAATTCCAAAACGAAGATTAATCGGCGGATCTCCTCAATTCGCGGATCAACGAGTGGTGATATGGTTGACTTTATCATTCGCAGTATCGATGTGATTCCAAATGTTAGTGGTCAGCCAGATCACCACTCGTCGATCCGCGGATCGCGACGATCCGCGGATTTATGTTCGTTTCAGAAATCGGCCGAATAATTGGCATCCTATTCACAAAATTGGCATCCCGAAAAAAGCAGATTTTTGTTTTTGTGTTCAAATGTGCACGATCGTTAACAGCTGCAGTTACCTGAAATGGTTGACATGACAATTGGCCTAATTCATTTTACTTCCACTTGACTACAATTTTTGACAATAATCCAGAAACAGCAACATTTGTACCGTTATGTACATTTTCTTGGAGGTTTTTTCCAAACTGCCAAGCTCATAGTCACCATCAATTTGTCCTCAAATTTTCCAAAGTTTCCAGGCGACCCACAGAATTATGACTCCCGAACAGAGTTAAATGGGTCCATACGTCTGCAAAATTCATTTGCTTTCAAGCTGTGCAGTTTGCGTTCTTCAAGAAGAACGCCGATGTTTTGTCACGATGTCATCTGGAATTCAGAGGGAAATTATTGAGGCTTGTGCCTCCCCGGTGCATCTTTTCACCTGAGAATAGTGTGGCGAATACTCGAAGATGGACCTAATTTTCCGAAACCTGACGCCGGTAGCCGTTCGCGAAGGCATAATTCGGCATCGTTCAGAACGGATTAACATGGTCTCAGAGGTGTTGCTTGATGATCAATGAAAATGTCAATCATTGCGTTTGCCAACTTTTCCAAGAAGACCTGCAAAAAAAGCTGACAGCCCATTTAACTCTGTTAGGGAGTCATTATTATTTCTGTGGCTGTACACTGTGGTGCATTTTATTTGGATTTTTTTTTTACATTTTACCCAGGAACAGAGGGTGTGTGTCTCTTCAAAGCAAAAAAGGGAAATCCGACCCAACCCACCGTGGGAAATGAATGGTCAGTCGTCATTTACAAATGCCCCATCTTGGAGTGACCCCTTTCAAAATCCTCATTTGATTTGGACTTGGCTTTCTGTTTTCGTGGACGGGGGAATATTCATTTTTTGTGCTTGCATTCGATTAGGTCAGGTAGTAAATTTATGCAAGTTGGCCGATGGTGATATCTTCCGCTGAGATCACAAATTAATATCAGATCTACATGCATTGCTCTTGTACCAGTTTTAAAATTAGCCAATATTGATTAGCTGATGTTTACAGATGATATTTTTATACACCACATGACAGAACTTCCATGTTAACCTTTGACCTTTTCGCGAGGGTTTTCAGACAACCATCACCTGCCAAATGCTATCGTTCGATTCTGGACTTCATCCATTTTCTTTGCTTTTGGTCCCTAAAATTCATCTTAACGTCTTGTACTGAGAGCTTGGGCCGGGAGGTGTACTGAGAGCTGGGGCTGGGAAGTGCAATGAGGTGATGTTATAGAAATCGTGGGGTATTTATGAAGCCTTATACTGAACGCAGTTGCGAAAATGCAGTTACGAGTAAAATGACCATAAGTGTGAAATTGCCCCCTAATGTTCTTCCGAGACAGTGTTTCAGGGGTAGCAAAACCAAGTGTTGGTTTGAGATACTTTGTGTAAAATTCAGGAATCTTCATCGATTAACAAGTACTGGCAACTGATCTCAGAATCAACCTATCCGATTGTTGCTTTTTTTTGTCAAATGAATGTTTCCTCTTAACGAATTTCACCGCCTGCCTGGGATTTCCTTGGTGGCTGCAGCACGCCTGAAAAGCCCAGAAGAATGAAGGCTTGGTTTTTTTTTTGATAATTTTAAGGAAGTTAGTCGAAAAAACGACAATTATTACTCAGGAATTATCTGACGGCTTAAGTAAGGCCCTTCATCCCGCAGCAAGTTTTTGTAAGCACCCTGAGTTGACGAATTTTAAGATGTGTTTGGCTTTTTGGGGGTCCCCCGAAAAGCTCACCAGGGCTTTTTCCCTTGGACCCCAACTGGGTGGACCTAGCTGAGACTCTGTCACACTTCAACCGGGCTTCTACCTGGAATCAGTTCACATTTACAGCAACCACTCCACACTCCTTATCAAAAGTCATCGAACATTGGAGTTCACTATTTACTCAGGCGCAATTCAGAATCAATGGCAACATGCCACCGCAAAACATCATGACACTCGTGTGAGGCGTGAAGTTGCACCAAGCCCTGTTAAAATTGGATGGCCCCTGTAAAACTTAAAAGTCCCCTGTGTTCGAGGACTTTTGATGAGCTCCGCATGCATGTAGTTACAAAAGGAAAATGGTGTCAATGTTAAAGAGGAACTGGAAAACATGGGGAACATTTTGATGTTGCGCATGCGTGTGGCCACCTGGAATTACATTGTTTCTTGGTTGACATTGTTCATCAACATTGATCTGGTTTGCTTCATTGGTCTTGTATTTTTCCTGCATCTACTGTTCTTTGATGGAGTTTTGGAAAGGAATTTGGCTCCTTTCGTTTGCTTGTTCTTTCTTATCTGATCGGTATGATTACGATAAAGATTGATTGGGCCATTGTCTTCAATTGAGCCATTGACTTCAATTCGTAAATTGAGCCATTGACTTCAATTCGTAAATTGAGCCTTTGACTTCAATTCGTAAATTGAGCCATTGACATCAATTCGTCAATTAAGCAATTGACTTCAATTCGTCAATTGAGCCATTGACTTCAATTCGTAAATTGAGCCTTTGACTTCAATTCGTGAATTGAGCCATTGACATCAATTCGTCAATGAAGCAATTGACTTAAATTCGTCAATTGAGCCATTGACTTCAATTCGTAAATTGAGCCTTTGACTTCAATTCGTGAATTGAGCCATTGACATCAATTCGTCAATTAAGCAATTGACTTCAATTCGTCAATTGAGCCATTGACTTCAATTCGTAAATTGAGCCTTTGACTTCAATTCGTGAATTGAGCAATTGACTTCAATTCGTCAATTGAGCCTTTGACTTCAATTCGTAAATTGAGCCTTTGACTTCAATTCGTGAATTGAGCCATTGACATCAATTCGTCAAATAAGCAATTGACTTCAATTCGTAAATTGAGCCATTGACATCAATTCGTCAATTAAGCAATTGACTTCAATTCGTCAATTGAGCCATTGACTTCAATTCGTAAATTGAGCCTTTGACTTCAATTCGTGAATTGAGCCATTGACATCAATTCGTCAATGAAGCAATTGACTTCAATTCGTCAATTGAGCCATTGACTTCAATTCGTAAATTGAGCCTTTGACTTCAATTCGTGAATTGAGCCATTGACATCAATTCGTCAATTAAGCAATTGACTTCAATTCGTCAATTGAGCCATTGACTTCAATTCGTAAATTGAGCCTTTGACTTCAATTCGTGAATTGAGCAATTGACTTCAATTCGTCAATTGAGCCTTTGACTTCAATTCGTAAATTGAGCCTTTGACTTCAATTCGTGAATTGAGCCATTGACATCAATTCGTCAATTAAGCAATTGACTTCAATTCGTAAATTGAGCCATTGACATCAATTCGTCAATTAAGCAATTGACTTCAATTCGTCAATTGAGCCATTGACTTCAATTCGTAAATTGAGCCTTTGACTTCAATTCGTGAATTGAGCCATTGACATCAATTCGTCAATTAAGCAATTGACTTCAATTCGTCAATTGAGCCATTGACTTCAATTCATAAAGAATTGAGCCATTGACTTCAATTTGAATTGAGCCACTGACTTCAAATTCAATTATTGAGCCGCTGACTTCAATAATAATTCATGCACTGAGCCATTGACATCAGTTCATAAAGTGAGCCACTGACATTAGTTCGATAATTGAGCCATTGGCATCCTTAAAATTAATTGAGTCATGTGTCAACTTACTAAAATGACCATAATCATCAGTTGAAATTTGGCCAATTGGTGGGAATTAAACGAATCATTGGTGTCCGAATTTTCTGTTGATCAAACAATTATTTCACGGAGGTCTTGACGTCATGTTAGGCGAGCCATTTGCTTTGAATATCAATTGGCTGACAATTTGAAAATTTCCAAGTTGTTTTGAATTTGAACTTCCGACAGAAGGCTTGATTGAATTAAATTCTGCCGAGTTGTTTTCTCTTATCTTAATGAATCACTTGAATAAATTAAATTAATTCGTGTTAAATCTTAATCTACTTTTCGGCTTCTATTCTCATTAATTTTAATGAAAAAAATCTCATTAATTAATAAATTCGAGTCATAGCAATTTGATTGGCTGTTCGTTCCAGTTTGTTTGTTCGCTTTGTGTTTTTCCTGTGCAGCTTCGGTGCATCGATCGAGCGATTGTTCTTTAGGTGAGCGAATGAGGGTGGGATGACAAGTATGCTTGCTTTTTCTATTTCTTGTTCCCAAGCATGCTTCCCGTCCTTGTGTTTGACTTTGAGAACATTACGACATCTGCGGTCGTATGCTCCAAAGCCACTAACCCTAACCCTAAGCTTGAAAAGTCAATTCCACATTCAGATGCACCTTTCTCAACGAAGGAAAAGGAATACTTTTGTGCATAGAAATCAAATTTTCCAACAGAATTCTATACATAAGATTTTTATGTAGAATTCTGCTGGAAAAATTGATTTCTGTGCACAACAGTATTCCTTTTCCATTGTTGAGAAAGGTGCATCTGAACATGGAATTGACTTTTTTCAAGCTTAGAGTTAGGGTTAGTGGCTTTTGTGCATACGACCGCAGATGTCGTAACATTACGACATCTGATTTTTGATGTTTGAGACAACTTGTTTCGTGGTGACAATGATATTATTTTGATTGTTACAATTTTGTTTGCTATCATCATTTTCTTATTATTAGTCATTAATATTATTGTCCCAGTTTGATATTTCTCATGATATTATTGCAGTTACATTGATTGATATTATGTTGGTATCATGATGGTTGGTTGTTGGCAATGGGAGGGGGATTTCGGTGGGTTTGAATTTGAAAATCGGTTGGCTTGGCTTGTGTAATGTCCTTGTGGATTTGGGGAACCTTTCTCCATGTGGGCAGGGAACATTTTTGGATTTTTGAGACTGCACAAAATTATGCTTATTTGACAAGCGACACATATCAGCAGATGATGCAGCAGACAAGTATAGTGGCGGAGGAATTGATTACCCACACGTATTTTTCACCATTTAACTGTTGCCTGCTGAAATCGTTTTCCTTCCTTTTTTATCCTTATGCAGGCGGTCGAAATTAAAGCACCAGATTTCAAGCAGAGCGTTCCAGAGGTGTCAGATTTTGACCTTGGTTAAAAAGAGGATCTTCAATTCTATCAGCACAGAGTTTTTGACCGATATCTGAGCGGTCGCAATTGTCAAATGTATGAGTATTGAGTACATTAGTTCTGCCACCACTATGCATTCAGGAATGGCCCATTTGTACGTCTCTTTAGCTGTCAAAAAAGCGGACCTGCCCACTCACTGTTGATTCTGCTAGAAAAAAATTTCACAGTTTGCTGTCTAGTTGATGATCACTTTTTTCTCACAGTTTTGTGGATGTCTTGTTCTTCATCTCTCTGCACTGAGATAGGCCCAGCTTACAGCGTTTATACAATAACTTGGCTGTCAGTACCATCGCCATGTTGTCGTAAATGGTTCATGATAAATGCAGTCTTTTTCTGAATGTGGCCATAAAAATGAATCGTCATTGTAGTCTGCCGAATTTACAATGGCTTGATGGGGAAAGAAGCGTTAAAAATTGCAATTTCACTTTCATTGTGGACTAGGCAGTCTTCAAATGCTGGTAAACCAGTTCAGGGTTAACATCTGCAAAGCATGGATCCGAATTGGCTTGCAGGTGGCGGCCGCAGTCCCGCTGATTCACCCCCCAGATCTGATGATCAGTCAGTGGGAGGGCTTGAAATAAAAAGCCTGGATACCTGATGGAAGCACATGATGTTTTGTATTAATTTCTTAACAAAAACATTGGCGTTGGAATACCTGGTTGAGTACTCCGGACTTGACGCTCCAAACCTTAGCATTTTTGTTGAACCCGCAAAGCGACAAGAATCGTTACCGTGCGGGAGCAAATTTTCAATCACAGAAGAACACGGCAGATCATTCGAAACTTTAAAAAGAAACTGATTTAGTTGTGCCCAATCCAGCACCGAGCTGTCGCAAATAGCTTATCGTTTTGCTCCCGCAGAACTCCAGTCTCTCCTGTTCATGAATTCGGCAAAAATGGTGCTGCTTTGCTGTCGGAGGACTCAACCATGTATTCCACAGCCAAGGCAAAACTCTTCTCCTTTCTGGATCAGGCATTTTCCAGTACCAGAGCGATAGGATTATGGGTTCTCTTGCTCTGGATTTGTTCCCTCACCCTGGGAGTTGTTTTTTGAGCAGTTTTAGTTTAAGTACCTCGTTGTTGGTTTGTGACACGTCTGTCGGAATTTGTTTCGACAGGATTCGTTGCTAAATTTGACTCGAACCTTTTTTCGTCAGCTAATTTATTTTGTGACTTTGAAATAAGATTATTCGTGGCTTTGCGCAATTTTACTTGCTGGCTTTTTTGAATATAAATCTTGTTCCAATTTTTCTGATCCAACAAAGAAATGTTGGTTGTGTCTCTGTCTCTCTCTTGCTTAGTTACTTAATTTCGTGTTCCCAAAAATTTTAGGTATTTATTTCCATATGGATCTTTGTGTTGAAAAAATGCCTCTTTGCAGCTTCCCAGCCATCGTACTGCATCCCCAGTTTTTCTGTAAGTTTTATGAATTGCGTGTCTCAGCACATCGCTGAACTCATAGCAATCATTGTTTCACCCTAAATTTTACTAACACGTATAGGTACGTGTGCTTTGCCAAATTAAATTTTGGTTCTTCCGTCAAATGCACCCGACTGAGGAAGGAAATAGGTTGCTGACATAATTTGTCCCCAACTTTTATGACCTGATTTTGTACTTGAGCTCTTCCCTTTGGGAGTTTTGAGCCTCGCCCTTTGGGAATTTTGAGGCTTGCTCTTTGGGAGTTTTGAGGCTTGATCTTTGGGAGTTTTGAGCCTTGCCCTTTGAGAATTTTGAGGCTTGCTCTTTTGGAATTTTGAGCCTTGCCCTTTGGGAATTTTGAGGCTTGTTCTTTGGGAATTTTGAGCCTTGCCCCTTGGGAATTTTGAGGCTTGCCCTTTGGGAGTTTTGAGTCTTGCCCTTTGGGAATTTTGAGCCTTGCTCTTTGGGAGTTTTGAGCCTTGCTCTTTGGGAGTTTTGAACCTTGCCCTTTGGGAATTTTGAGCATTGCCCTTTGGGAATTTTGAGCCTTGCCCTTTGGGAATTTTGAGCATTGCCCTTTGAGAAATTGTTGCAACCTTGGGGATGTGGAAGATAGATTTTATCGTGGAGGCCAGAGGCAGATGTTTATGCCTTTTTCTAAAGGGTCTCACAGAAGGCTCTTGGATATCCGCACTTGGATATTCTGGGCAACAATCCAACTCGTGGTCCCATCCATTGGTAATCCTTTGGGGTGATCCAGTGCTCAAACATTGTGAGGTTGGGGACTGCAGAGGGGCACCGCGTGTCCGTGAAACTTTGGCTAATTTTACTTCAGCATTTTATTGAATTTGGCATTCTTCAAACGTATATATATTTTAAATTTTGATTATAGTAATTTCAAACTTTTTCGACTTTTAATTGTGGATTTCATTAGAAAAACTTGCATTTTGTCAAAAAATTGGTAATTTTATTATTTTTAAGTTGTGAAAACCGGCTTCAGTATTGACAAAATTTCCGTAAAACGCAATCGAAAACATCAAGGTTCGCTACCGACTGCAGTTTCTCATTGTGAGCCTGCCAACTTTTGTTTTTTCATGAAATGTTCAGTCTTTTCCTGGAAGTTCCCTGGTCATCAAAATATTCTGAAATCGTTGGCAGGCTTGTTTCTTGTGGTGTAATGGAGACCATGTGGCCCCATACGGAGTATGGTCTACGAAATATGTTAGCAGACACTGTATGGCATGAATGCATTGGGCTAGCCAATTTTTTACCCATTGAACATTGGTCTGGGCAAATTTTACCATTACGCCACGGCTTGTTGTTTCCATTTTTCATCCTGGGAAGCTCGTAGCACACACCCGTGAAATCGAATGTAGTGTTACCTTGGAAGATTGACTTGACAGGATTGTAGAGAGTTTTCTGGCCGGAGCTTGCGGGTCAAACATTCCGGAAGATGGTGTGTTCTTTTTGGCATGACTTGCTTCATTTAGTTTGTTTTTGGAAGGCAGTCTTTTAGTTGTGGTCAGTCTTGCGAGGTTTGAAAGACTTTTTATCCTCATCACGTCTTTCCAGGATCTTGGTAACCATTGATGGCTCTACTATCTAAAATCTGAAACTTTTGAGCATCATACCAAAACGTTTCCTTCGAAACCATTCAGGTTTTTAGTTCTTGGATGTTTCAAACAGACTGCACTGCTATTCCTGCTATCAGCGAAATGTGACATTAATCAACAGGGAATCAATTATATCTTATTACCATTGCATTCGATTCATAGAATTATCTTTATATCACTGTTTTAATGCTAGAATAATCTTATCATCACACTGATTCAGATCAATCAGGCCTCGAAGAGAAATCTGGAATGACAGCAAACGAAAGAGACAATAAGGAATCTGGAAAATGGAATAATTCATCCCCATCACCAAAACCAGCAATTGGACTTTTGACATGTCTAAAGGGCCCAATGGCAATTTTTGTCTGCAGTTGGGAGGTTTTGGCAGGTGGTTTTTTGGGATGGTTTGGTGAGCATCACATTGTCTCGAAAGGGCCCCGGAAGGCATTGTGCTTGTTGGACAATTTGGGATGGAATGCCTTGTTCATCCTGGTCTCATTTGGCACTGTCGATTTGGGTATAGTGGAGGCGGAATTAATGTTCTCGTGCATGTAAAAAATTGAGAGTGTTCAGATTTTAGTAAAAACTCCGTTCAGATTTTAGTAAAAACTCCATGCTGCAGAAATTAAAGATCTCTTTTATTTCTTAAAGATTTCTTTTATAACCGAGGTCAAAATCTGACAGCTCCAGAAAGCTCTGTTACAATCTGTCGCTTTAATTTCTACTGCTTACATAAGAGTTAAAAAGACTTCGGAGCAACAGTTAAATGGGAAAAGCACATGTCTGAGTACATTAATTCCGTCGCCATTGTACACTGAAGCCAACACACAGAGTTGCAGAGAGCTTGTTGACTTGCACAAGGGTGTTTTGCATAAAAGCCAGGCCGAACTTGGTTGGTGTTGCTTCTGTATGAACTGGAGACAACTCATTTGAAAAATGCCTTGATCCATTCCAGCTGTGACTGGTTGATCACGATGGCAAATTAGCTCTCTTTCCTTCCAATCTGATAATAATTGTTGTGCAAGCAAATGTGCTTTTCAAAATGGAAAAGGGGAGAATCAGCTTACTCTATTTTCAATCACACCAAAACATTTTCTTTTTTTATCACCCTGTCTCTCTCTCTGTCTCATCCACCAGCAAATGTTAAACAAATGCTGAGATTCCAGATTGCAGATGAAAAATAAGAAATATTGATTATTATATTTATGAATACAACTGAAAAAAGAAAAGAAAAATGCATTGCAATATTTGTTTGTACTTTTCCATGTTAAAAATGAATTGAATTAAAAATATAAAATTGCCAAAAAACTACTGACTTCTGCATACTTACAACGATTTTTGAACCTACTTGCAACGATTGTTGAACTTACTTACAACGATTGTTGAACCTACTTGCAACGATTGTTGAACCCACTTACATACAACGATTGTTGAACCTACTTGCAACGATTGTTGAACTTACTTACAACGATTGTTGAACCTACTTGCAACGATTGTTGAACTTACTTACAATGATTGTTGAACCTACTTGCAACGATTGTTGAACCCACTTACATACGATTGTTGAACTTACTTACAACGATTGTTGTACCTACTTGCAACTATTGTTGAACCCACTTACATACAACGATTGTTGAACCTACTTGCAACGATTGTTGAACTTACTTACAACGATTGTTGAACCTTCTTGCAACGATTGTTGAACCCACTTACATACAACGATTGTTGAACTTACTTACAACGATTGTTGAACCTACTTGCAACGATTGTTGAACCCACTTACATACGATTGTTGAACTTACTTACGATTGTTGAACCTACTTGCAACGATTGTTGAACCCACTTACATACAACGATTGTTGAACCTACTTACAACGATTGTTGAACTTACTTACAACGATTGTTGAACCTACTTGCAACGATTGTTGAACCCACTTACATACAACGATTGTTGAACCTACTTGCAACAATTGTTGAACTTACAACGATTGTTGAACCTACTTAGAAAGATTGTTGAACCTACTTGCAACGATTGTTGAACCTACTTACAAGTCAACGATTGTTGAACCTACTTACAACGATTGTTGAACCTTCTTACAATGATTGTTGCAATGATTCAGCATCTTCTGGCAATGATTGCCGATTTATTAATTATGAAGACAGTGCTGTGGAATATTAGAGTTTATCAACACGCCAGGCTGGCTGCGAACGTGTTAATAAACTCTAATATTCTTCATGGAATAACCTCTCACCTCTCAATGTTGTTTTACACGGCTTATCAAAAGTCTTCGAACATTGCGTCGCGTGCTGCAAAACATCATGACACTCGTGCAAGGTGTGAAGTTGCCTCTCGCCCTGTCGAGATAAAAGCCCGGCCTTCAAAATATCGCCCATGTTCGAGGACTTTTGAAGATCCATGTGAATTTCTGACTGGTGTAAGGAGAGAATTTTTTGGTTCACATCAACATTCAAAAGCCTTTATTAACGACAAATTTCGTAGCGGAATTTTTTGGTCTTCTTCATGTGTGGTGTCAGCAACAAATTTGTAAAAGCAAACATTGTTTCAGACACATCTGTTGAGGTCAAAGGGATCACCCAATTATGAGATTGTCTTTTGATGTCTGAAGAGGCATAGCGGGCAAAAGCAGCATCGCGTGATATCAGCATTTGACTTATGACCTGAGAAAATTTCCAACAATGTAGAAGTTTTCCGTCACAAAAGTCTTGGGTTGCATCGGCCTCAGTCTTGATTTTGTCTGGTGCTCGGGGGAAAATCAGTGGTTAAAAAGCACATGGGTACACTCAGTCGATATGAGACGTTTGGGAAGTTTTTTGAGAGGATTTTAGTGAACATGGGAGCTCCATGTTTGCTTTCATCCAGGCACAGCTCGACGTTTTCGCTTTTGCAATTTGCTCTGGTGAGATGTTAATTTTTAAGAAAATTCTAACAGTGGGAAGAAGAGTCCAGTGGAAAACTACTTTGGTGTTAATTTTGCCCGAATGTGACAAGGTTTTCTTGACTTTCATTGACAGCCTCCGTCATACATTGCGAACTCATTTGAAAATCGAGCTTTTCGCACCGAGCTTTCCACCGACGTCGTTTTCCGCCTGACCTTTGTGTCTGTCGTGAGAAAAAAAGTGTCGATAGTCAAACTCCGGTGTTTTCCTTCTGGTAGATGCCATCCAAGATGAAGGGTCGTCTAGCCACACACCAAACACGGTTGCCACCCACCTGGAGAATCCAGGAATTTGAAATTTAGCACCTGGAAAATCCAGAGATTTGAAATTTAGCATCTGGAAAACCTAGAAAATCCAGGGAAAAAAGCGAAAACCTGGAAAATCCAGGGAATTGGAGGAACTTTTGTTGCAGTTTTTGGCCGCTTGAACAGATAATTTGACCCCACAATGAATGATCAAATTTCAAAATTTCCTCTCGTTCTGGGGGGCTCCGCCTCCCAGACCCCCCCGTTTGTGTTGCGCCCAGATCGGTAGGGACCTGGAAATGGAAAATCCAGGGAATTCCACTTTGGATTTTGAGTGGCAACCCTGAAACATGAATTCAGGTTGTTGATTTACCCTCTTAAGAGCGGAGAGAAGGGTCCAGTGGAAAACTGCTTCGGTGCGAATTTCGCCCGGCTGTGACAAGGTTTTCTTGACTTTCATTGACAGCTCCCATCAATATGCAAGGCGACCTAATTCGAAAATCGAGCTTTTCGCACCGAACTTTACACCGGACCCATCTCTCTGTAATAAATCTTGCGTTAGAATTCAGTTATTCTCCAGGAGATTTCAGTTAGAAAAACAGTTGTCAGTTTAAAAAGCTCGGGGGGTAGGGATCTTCAACAGGGTTGCCAGCGACCTGGAGGACCTGGAAAAGTCAGGGAATTTGAAAAAGAATCTGGAAAACCTGGAAAAGTCAGGGATTTCAAGAGCTTTTGCTGCAAAACCTGGAAAAGTCAGGTAAATCGAAATGTAAAACGGGAATTTTCCAGTCAAATTACTCAGTTTGAGCCTCTGTTTTGGAAAATTCGAGCCTATTTTTCGTCAAAAATGCTTTTTGCTTCCTTTTCAAAATAAATGGTTTTCATCAAGCTGTGGAATCTTGGCATTCTTTCAGGAAAATCCTGAAAATTGACAGTTTTATGAGACATCGGGCCAGAAGGAGGCCTTGATTTGCCTGGCAAAGGACCTGGAAAAGTCACGAAATTGAGATCTGGGAAATGGCAACCCTGTTCAAAATGCCCCAGCTTTTCTTTTATTTTGAAGAAAAGTCCAAGAGAGGAACTAAGCATGGAGAATAGCTGTACCCTGATACATGGAGGATTCGTGCACCGAGATGTTTCGATGTGGTAATTTGGGCGATTTCGCCGCATGGAGGACATTGTCACAGGAGGAAGCACCAGTGATTTGGAAATTGCGACCAAAAGTGGTCGTGTTTCCGCATCAAACGCCTGGTAGCCACCAGCGTCCAAGAGGACCTAGCAGAACTGACCGGTTCACTCCGAGTGGGCTTGGCATGTGTGAGAAAGAAGTGATGAATAGAACCTTCGAGAAGAAATGGATGACTGAATTTGAAAAGTACAGGTAAAGTCATGACTGGTAATTCATTGTTTTACGTGTATTTAGATCTGTTGATTTTTACAGAAACCGAGATGATGTGGGCTATACGTTCTTGACTCAACGCTTCTCGTTGTCATGGCAACAGGCATCAAAGTCAGTGTCATTCCAGGACAAAATTTCGAGCGCCTCAGTAAGATAGGAATTTATGAGTCAGTCGTACCCTGGTGTATAGTGGTGGCGGAATTAATGTACCCACACATGTGTTTTTCCCATTTAACTGTTACCTCCGAAACTTTATTTTCTTTCTTAACTTTATATTCTTTTGCAGGCGGAAGAAATTAAAGCACCAGATTTCAACAGAGCTGCTGAAGGTGTCAGATTTTGACCTCGGTTGCAAAAGGGGATCTTTAATTTCTGCAGCATATAATTTTTGCCAAAATCTGAACTGTTGCAATTTTTTGCATGTATGAGTACATTAATTCCGCCGCCGCTGTACACGAAGGAAATCCAAGCATTCGGGACAAACGTGAATATGTTTCATCGGAGATTTCCTAAATTGGTGTTGCTATGTGCTAAATCGAGGAACAATTTAGGATTTGGAAATATCAGAGGCTGACATGGTTACTTAAAGAAATTGCAAGGTTCATTGGTGGCAGGCAGAACATTCGAATTTGATTCAAGTAACGGATTGATTGCATACCTATGAAGAACAGGCAAATGCACAATTTAAAAATTTGACCATAACAATTGTTAAGAATATTTTCAAGGACTTGGAAAGAATTGAGGGTGACATGGCAGATAGTATGAAGAGAAATTTCGCTACAATCTTGGAATTCATAGACACCCTAGTGGAACAGGTCGACGAAGCAGTGCAATAAGACCCTAAATTATTGCAGATCTAAACAAATACCAACTATACGGAAATTGTGTTAAGATCTGACCCACAAAAACTTCAGAAAAATTTGGCCAATTTTTACAAGTTGAAGATCTAACCTACAAAAACTTCAGAAAAGTTTTGCAAAAATTTTTACAAGTTGGTCTTTCCATATTCGATCACCCACTACTATTGACTGATATCGACAGAATATCTATTTTAGGATCACAACTCTTGATAACCGTCAAAACCCCGATTATTCAAAAAGAAGAAACCGTCTCTTGATCACCGTCAAAACCCCGATTATTCAAAAAGAAGAAACCGTCTCTTGATCACCGTCAAAACCCCGATTATTCAAAAAGAAGAAACCGTCTCTTGATCACCGTCAAAACCCCGATTATTCAAAAAGAAGAAACCGTCTCTTGATCACCGTCAAAACCCAGATTATTCAAAAAGAAGAAACCGTCTCTTGATCACCGTCAAAACCCCGATTATTCAAAAAGAAGAAACCGTCTCTTGATCACCGTCAAAACCCAGATTATTCAAAAAGAAGAAACCGTCTCTTGATCACCGTCAAAACCCAGATTATTCAAAAAGAAGAAACCGTCTCTTGATCACCGTCAAAACCCCGATTATTCAAAAAGAAGAAACCGTCTCTTGATCACCGTCAAAACCCCGATTATTCAAAAAGAAGAAACCGTCTCTTGATCACCGTCAAAACCCCGATTATTCAAAAAGAAGAAACCGTCTCTTGATCACCGTCAAAACCCAGATTATTCAAAAAGAAGAAAAATGGCAGTTGTTTCGTTTTTATTCCACGCCTTTTGCGTTCCAAAATCAAACATGCATTTGCATTATTGCAGAAGTTGGAGATTTATTAGCGGTGTCACAAAATTCAGCCCGCGTCATTTCAGGACTGTCATTCGCAATTGCATTGTGGGAGTCTATTGTTTATGTAATCACGGGTCATCATTCTTTCCTGCATTGTTTTCTACGTCACATGGCAAGTTAAGTTATTTCCATGCCAGAATAATGGAATAACAACTTGGACCCCAGGTAAAGACCTGACGCAGTAAATTCTTCATTTCCAGACGAAAAGCAAAGTGGGAGATGGAGTGCCCAGGAACTTTTGCACAAGTGCTGCCACCTTCAACCAAATTTTGTGCAGATGAAGAACCTATTTATGCTGAAATAACCAGATGTGTTAATCCTATGAACTCATCCTTATTAGTCGTTACTTCCAAGCATGACTCTTCAAAGTACTAATCAGTTATTTAACCCTTCCTTTCTTTTAGCATTTGGGCTTTATTTAGAGATTTTTCGAAAAGTCCGAAGACTATTGGGTTTTAGATTGGTTAACGAGTGTTCTTTCCTACGAAGATTTCGTTGACGCTTTGGGAGCAAAAAGAAGAATTCCAAGATTGGAGATGGAATTTCTTTTCAACAGGAGAGAATTCCGACCGGCCGAGTTGATTTCTACAACTTCGTATTGGTCCGAGCATGGAACCTTAAGGTCGACGTCGGGATTCGACAGGCAGACATTCTTGAGATTCGAGAAATTGTTGCCCACATTGATATTGGCGGGAAAGTTGTCCCAAGCATGCTATTCGCAGGTGGATTTCAGATACCAGAAGAAGCGATTATATCTTGCAGGGTAAACTTTTATGATAAAGTCCACCATATGTTGCCCACATTGATATTGGCGGGAAAGTCGTCCCAGGCATGCGATTGCAGGTTGATTTCAGATGCCAGAAGAAGCGATTATATCTTGCAGGGTACTTTTACGCTATTCGTAAAGTCCACCATATGGACATAATGCAGCACGATATTTATTCCGTAAAAACTACCTTCTCAAAAGAACTAGGGGAAACGTCGAAGGATTTTAAGAACAACAGCAGTACAAATCCCGTCGGTGTTGCATAGCCTCACGGAACCAAAGCCTACATTTGCGCCACCAGTAGGCTACCCCAGCCAAAAAAAGACAGTCCGATTTCAGAGACCCATACCAGTGTCGATCCTACGGATGCGCACCCCAGCTTCAAGCAGTAGGGTGTGACACCAGCAACCGTAAGAGATCTATAACATTTTGAGGTTTGCATCTTAATTCAATTCTTTAGCACTTTGGTAAATTCAATAAATTTCAAAATGTCTCTTTTCTTTCAGTCATGGATCACACCCCAACTATTCTTCTTCAACGATGGGGGAATACTTGATACAATACCGCCCAGACCAAAAGTTTTCAACCATCACCAGGCAATTCATGTTTTCACCATCAAAGGTATATCCATGGTACTCAATTAACTTGGAACATTGAGGAACCCGAGGGGGACAAGCAATCACTATTGTGAATGTTGCAGCAGGGGGTTCTACTCCCTAAAGTGCACATGCACGATCTTTACTCTTCCATGACTTTCGGTTATGATTTCATGATTTCATTTTCCGTGTGGTTTCTACCCCCTTTAAAGAGCGAGCGACATTGGCTTTGCGTGCTACCCTGCCAACAAACCCTTGTTCTTACCTTCATTATAGGCCCATTGGAAACCTCGAATATTGGCTTTATCGCAGCCAAAATACCTTCTATAACTCTGCAGAATCCTTTCAGAATTGCAGAGGGGGACACGAATCTGCAGGATCCTTTTCGGATTGCAGATGGGGAAACACATCACATCAGTAATTGGTTTTTCACACTTCAAATTCATGATTCCCTTGCCACACATGGAGACTGTTCTTTCCATTTCTCTCATTTATCACTGTTAAAATTTCTTTTTTTTCAGTAATGGACAGAACGCCTACGATCCTCTTGTTACGTTGGGAACATTGTTTTCTATGACCCCACCCATCACAGCTCCAGTGTCAGTGACGGTTCCTACGGGATCAACAAAAGGACTTTCAAGGGCCGGAAGCAACAGGGAAATTGTCCGACTAGGGTAACTTTACATTCATCCATGTTGCAATGAGGGACGAGTGCTTCCGGATATGAAGATGGAGATCGTTCGAAGGTAGGACCCAGCCATTCATTTTTGGCGACGATTTCATCACCCGGTTGTCCTGTCATCGCCGTTCTTGGAAGCAGCACCCGCAGAACGGACAACTTTGCAGCCCAGACATGTATGCGAGTGTATTTATCGAAACATCCCTGTGCTTCCTCCGAATTCTTGACGGATCAAGATATGCCACCCACTGACATTCAGGAACCTCTTTTACCAAAGTTCAAAATCATAAATTATTGTCCTGTTAAATATTTCTTGTGAAATATTTATTGCATGTGATTTAACTCTGATTCTCAGATGTGAGCTACTTTTTATCTTTTGACTGTTGACAACAGTGTCGTATTCACTCCATTTTGGATTTCTTGATCATTTCAGTTATCACCCTCCTTTTTCATATGTGAAAGTTGACCGGGAGACGTTGGGGGAGGGGATGAATATGTTAGGTGAGGATTTTTGGGTCACCTCAAAATTCAAAAGCCTTCACAGCGACACAATTCTTTGCAGAATTTTCTGGATTTTCACATAAAGATTGGCCTTATTGCAAGTACGGCGTCAGCAACAATCAGAAACAATTTTGTAAAAGCAAACGTTGTTTCAGGCATATCTGCTGAGGTCAAGGGGATCAACCGGTTCTGCGATTGTCTTAGGATGTCTAAAGAGGCAAAGCGGGCAAAAGCAGCATCACGTGATACCCTAATCATTTGACATATGAACTTTGGATATTTCCATCTATACGCAGAAGTTTTTCCAAATTTGGCCAAAAGCTTTGGGTTGCATCCGCCATTCTTGATATTATCAGGTGATCAAGGCAAATTCATAGGTACCTACAAGTATAAAAGCACATGGGGACATTCAGTCAGTGTGAGAAGTTTTCATAATTTCGGCAGAGAATTTCCTTCAAAGGTCGAGTTTCAAGATCCAATTAACCGTATCAACATTTTTCGGTTTATGTAGTTTATACACGGGGGGGACTATGCAAAACGGGGGGACAATGCAACTCAACAAACCGGACAATTCAACTCAATGTGCCGCCGTGCCGGACAATTCAACTCAAGATGGCGGACAATCCAGCTCAACGAACCGGACAATCCAACTCAGAGCCGCACAGCCTCCGTACAGGGTGGTCACCAAATTCATTTCAAAATGATCATAGTCAATTTATTTAGTTTCGGCCACATGTAAAAAAACCTAACCTAATCTAACCCTAACCTAACCAAACCTCCCTAACCTAACCTAACCTTACCTAACCGTTGGATTTGGAGTTTGATGGCCCGACATTACTTTTTCAA